>JAFJYG010000280.1:0-56825 GCA_017366145.1 Cadophora sp. M221 | reverse complement strand
ATCCCACACCCCCTCACCAACCCACGCAATAACCCTCCAAACAAACCTCCAAATCCCATCTTCCCATCCCATCTCCCCATCAAACACCAAAAGCCACTCAATAAAATCAACAAACGAGACCACAGAAGAAAAAAAAGGGATCACAATTAATCCACTCAAATCTCAAATCTCATCCGAATCAAAATCCGACATAAAAAGTGTATATATGTAGATAAATAGGGGTATTCGCATTCGCATTCGCAATCAATCTTCGTCTCCAAACACTCCCCTTCCGTGTACTGTACTGTATGGTGCGGGGGTATCAATCTATTATCTTCTCTCTCGTCACTCCTCTTCATCCCTACACTCCATTTTCCAATCCATTTTCTACTCCCTCCTCTACTCTCCTCTCTGCTCAATTCCCCCTCAACTATCTTGGCATGCCACCTCCCCACCTCCTGAAAAACTATCAACAAAAGAAAAAAAGATTCCTACACAGATGTATATGTGTGTGTGTGTGTTTGTAATAGCATGTAGCCGATGAACTTGACTCCGAGCAAATCAGATCCAATCCAATCAAATCAATTCAAATCAAGCATACAACGCCCCCTCACCTCTCCCCCCATCACCCTCCTCCTCATCCTCCTCCAGCATATCATCCCCCTCCCCCGCAAAGCTCTCATCATCATAAAAGCCCGCATCGCTGAAGTCTTCGGCGCGAGCATCAGCATCGTAGCTACTCTTGCGCATCATAGGCGGCGTACTCGGTACACCACCCATACCCCTCTCCCCTCTCATACCCCCAGACGAGGAAGCCATGCCACTTTCTCTCCTCATATTCCCACTTCCGCCGATACTTCCACCAGTAACAGATCCCTTGGCTGATTTGGCTGGACTACCTCTCAAACCGGCGCTTTGTCTGGACGGTGCATTCCGCTGGGGTTGTCCCGAGAGGTTTCTCGGTCGGTTCGCGAGTTGCGCACTCGTGAATCGCTGACCTGTGCTACCGAACGCAGTGGGTTGTTTACCTCCGTTACCTCCGCTCAGATCCACACCTGGTCCTCGTACAGAGGTACTAGCAGGTGGCGTGAGCAGTCCACTCAGGAAACTCTGGTTTCCAGGCGAGTTTGTGCGTGAAGGTGTCGATGAGCCTGAGCCGCCATCAACATCTACGGCTCGGCCTTTACGCCAATTACCCCATGCGGCGGCAAGAGGGCCAACAGCTTGGGCAACGCGCGGACTGGCTACATCTCTCAGACTAGCTGCGATGTTTGGCAGGTTGGAGAGTGCAGAACCGCCATTCATAGCTCGTTCGCGCTCCTGCTCCTCCATCTGAAGATTGGCTCTCAAACGAATCGCTGCATCACGAACACGTTCCGAGTCGTAACGGTCGCTTTGTAGCGCCGTGACGATGTCTTGAAGATCGCCTTTACGGACGGACAGAAGCTCACGGAGCCACATAATCTCATCGTCACGCTTGGATATCTTGGTAGGGGCGTCAAGATCCACAGTTGAGAGTTGGGTTGTTAGGGACTCAATAGTCTGCTCGCGGGCCTGCAATTGTTCTTGAAGGACCATTATGCTTTCGCGAAGTGCCTGTGGTGAGATCCGCTCTGGGAGTTCAAGAGCTCGCGCCAGTGGACGGTGAGTTGTCGATGTTGGAGAAGCGATGCTAGCGGAGCGGGCGGTTTTGGCGGCGCTTGCTGCTGCTGCAGCGGCTTGGTTGGCAATTTCCAACTTCTCCTCTAGATGCGAGACGCGATCTTGGAGGTGCTCTGTCTTAGCCGCTGACAGAGACAGACGCTCGAGGAGGTGCTGTTCATGTCGCTGAGCATCTTCGACGGTATTGTTGAGTTGGCGTTCATGTTTGGTCTGGATGTCTTCCATGGCATCCGCTTGTTTGTTCTTGAGGTCGTCGAGGACAGTTTGCTTGGAAGTTTCAGCTTCCTCGAGCAACATCTCAATCTTGACTCTCGCCGTATCAGCATCCAGCTTAACCTGATCAAGCTCAGCACGGGCTCTGAGAACTTGATTCTCGAGATCCTCGCGCACGACATTGACTTGGTTATTCGCTGTGTCAATCTCAAGCTGCATGTAATGCCTGGTTCTCTGAACCTCACTCAGACCTGACTCTCTCGCCTCCTCGAACTCTCTCTTGTAGCGCATGCTATCCTTGAGAGCAGAATGGTTCTCGGCTCTCAAGTCATCAACGATTGCCTCCAGCTTCTTCAAGTCGCTAACCGCACGCATACCCTCACGTTCACCGCCCTCCAAGCGTTCAATCTCCAGCTCCAGTCGTTCCCTCGTCCTAGCTTCGGCCTGGAGTCTGGCATCGAGGACTTCCTGTCGGGCAATGAGCTCCTGCTCCTTCTTGGCGCGGCGGGCGTTCTCTTCGGATATTTCACGGGCTGCGCGCGCCATGTCCCCCTGCAAATCCATTAATTTCCCTCTCATACCCTCGCGGACTCGGATACTTTCCTCCATCTGGGTCCGCAGGCTCTCCATGGTATGCCTCAGCTCCTTGTTTGTCTCATTGGCCTGCTCGGCATCCTCGCTGTGTCGTCTGGCGGCATCAAGAGCACGCTCTGCCTCCATCTGCCAGCGTTGGACTTCAAGTCGGGATTCTCGGAGATCATTATCGGAGACGTTGAGACGGTTCTGTAAGTCGGTCTGCGTCTTCTGGGCATTATCTTGAGCGGCATCCAGTAGGGCGATTCTCATGGTGGTCTTGGCTCGTTGTTCCTCGACAGTTCTTACCTTGAGGTCGCTGGCATCTACAATCTCACGGATCTTCAGTTCTCTCTCGTCCATGGATTCCCGGAGACGGACTTCCTCCTCGGAAGAGATGCGGAGCAATCTCTGGACTTCCGCGAGACGGTCTTCAGCAGCACGGCGGGACTTGGTTTCTTCCTCGGTTCGGATGTCTGCTCGGAGAAGCTTCTCTTCGACGTCAGCAACACGACTTGTGTTCTCGCTGTCGAATCGAAGGAGTCTTTCTTCCAATTCTGCAATCTTGGCTTTGTACTCTGCCTCTCTGGAAATTGCAGCTTCATCGAGGACAGGTCTTGGTGAAGCGGGCATGCGTCTCTCAACAGCCTCCTCGACAACGTTTCGAAGATCTTCAGCACGAAAATCCAGGCGCATAGATTGACCGAATTGCTCCTTCATCTCTTCAAGTGCTTGAAGCACATTGCGGGAATCGGGAAGGACGCCGGACGCAGTGGTAGCCGTAGCTGTAGCTGGTCGAGATGTCTGATGAGCAGCAAGAGCTTCAGTGACGATGGCCCTGATCTTGTCGAGCTTCTTGTCGCGCCTAGGACTGAGTGATCGGCGAGCATTTTCATCGTCCTCATCATCCGCATCGCTAAGTGCACCGGAGATGCTTCTGCGCTCCCGTCTAGTAGACTGGCCTCTTGCAGCCATCATATCGAGAGACATCTGAACATTCTCCAGGGTGCGTTCAAGTGGCTCCAATCTCTGGGACAGTAATCCACCAACGAGATCATTGACGTGGTTGTCGAAGAACTGGGCACGAGGAAGTAGTTTCGCTTCTTCGGTCTCACTCAGAACATCATCCCACTCACTAGGTGGCAGACTGTCCATGTTATTGAGGTGGTGAACAGGCGATTCATCTGCAACAAACGGATCGTCGTTGACACGCGAGAAGATCCTCGATTCTCCAGGCAAAGCTTGGAATCGTCTGGGACTTGGGCTTGGAGCGTCGCTACGCATAACATGCTGTGGCAAGAGCCTGATGGGCGAAGAGTTGTCTGGGTCTGGCAAGTTGATGTGCCGTTGCGGACTTGGCTGGTGGTAAACGGTGGCATCTGGTTTTGGTGCAGATTCTGCCTCATTCATCAAGCGCATCACCTCATCAATCTCTTCCAAAGACTGCTCTTGGAAGGTTTCGTCGCGATCTTGCTCTCCAGCATAGGCTGGTGGACTCTCAACCTGCGGCAAGGCACCTTGGAACTGAGTTCGCTCGTCGGGTTCCATGTTGGTCTCTGGTGATTCGGGTGGTGTCGGTGCTTCCACAGTAGGTGGAGTTGGGCTTCTCGCGAATCTAGATGCAGACAACCCAGCACTGACAGGAAGAGAAGGCGGGAGAGAAGGCACAGAAGACGGTGCAGGTACTGAATCAGATTGCTGACCGAAGGTGAAGTTGAACGCGCCAGGTCTGAACTCGAACGGTTTCGCGGTGGCAGACAAGGACGAGACGTTCTTTTTGTGACCCTTGGACTTCTGTGGATCCTCGACAGGTGTGGCGAATTCGTCTTCAGAAGGCTCGTAGTTTCCATAAGCAGGTAGGCCGGATCCATATCGCCGAGATGTGAATGGTCTGGCAGCATTGAAATCCTCCGCCTGTTTCTTCTCTTGGAATTCCCAGGGAGAGAAGTCTTTTCCAGACTCCTCAGTTCGTGCGCTCGACTCGGCTGGAGTATCCTCAAGAGGTGCCGAGTTCTCCTTGTCAGCTGGTGCGGTAGAGATGGTAAGGGACTCCTTTGGAGGAGATTGCTCTCTAGTTGTCTCGCCAAGGGGCATAGTCGGTTCAGCAAAGAGAGGTACAGAATCTCCATCATCCTTCGCGCCACGAGCTCTCTTGACACGACCTGCACCTTGTGTGAGTCTACCACCCTCATCTTCCACATCCTCATTCTCGGCATCCTTCGAGTGGCTACTATCAGGGCGGATGATGGGAATGGCCTTGTTCTTCTTGCTTGGCTTGGAAATCCCAAGGGCGCTGAGATCAATATTGCCAAAGATAGAGCTTCTGGGCCCCTCACTACCAGATCCCATGGAGTCGGAAAAGGTAGAGTTCAGAGGGGTGAAAGCCGGCGCATCGGGTCTGAAACTTGGTCCTGAAGCCGAAAAGTTGAATTCTTTGTGGCCAGGAGTAAAGGCAGGAGCAGCAACATTGATCTTGCTTGAACTAGCAATCGACCCATGGCTGAAGTGGCTGGATGTAGCGGATACAGGTGGTGCAAATGCTGTAAATGCGTTGATAGGCGACTGGAAGTTGTTGCCGTTGAATGCGAATTGACCTGGCACGAACGAGTTCGATGGGTTGAATTTGAATTCCTTTGCCGCAACGTTGAGAGTCGACATCGTTGCTTTGTGGCCTTTGCGCGGTGGTGGAACGGTGCTGCTCTCTGTGTGGTTGGCATCAGAGTCGGCCCAAGGATTGCTGACTGCTGAAATTGACCTTTCGTGACCACTACCAGACATATCGGTGCTCTGGACTGGTGTTCCCAAATTACTTGGGTTGGTCTCGATATCCGAAAGATCGGGCTTGCCAAGTAGTCGCTTCGACTCAGGGGCGCTCTCCTCGCTATCCTGGAAAGGTCGCTGGGACAGTGAATGGCCTCTGCTGTGTGGCTGAGGATGGTGCAAGACTGGTCCATCGGAATCCTCGGTAGCATATCTTGACGCACCCAGACCCATAGAGGAGGTATTTCTCGTATGGTTCTTGACAGGTTGCTGGGGAAATTTATCCTCGCCCTTATCAGAGTGAGGACTATAGTCATCATGCTCAAGTTCGCGTTGAATTTGTTCTTCTAGATGGTATTCTGCATCATCGATCTCTTTCTGGAGATCATTGGGATTGTTTCGCAGTCTCGCTTCTGGAGTCTTCGAAGGGCTCTTTGACAAAGGCTCATCTTCGCCATCAATCTCTCGAACTTCTTGAAGACGAGGAGAAGCTCTAGCCCCACCTTGCAATTGCAATTGTTGCTGATGCGCAAGCTGGGTTTGCAAGAGTTGCTGTCTCTGTTGCATTTGTGACAAGACATCGCCACCTTGGGGAAAGTATCCATCTTGTGAGAAAGGAGAGGCAGGCGATACCAATGCGCCAAGATTCTGTAACGAAGGCGAACCACCCCTGGCCACACCCTGTTGGTAGAGCATTTGCTGAGGGGACCAGACACCAGGAGAATTCTGCTGGGGATATTGGAACGGAGATCCGAAAGGATGCTCGTTGCCTGTGAAAGAGACAGATTGTCTTGGATTGTATTTGCCATGCATATGTGCATGCATCGATGCCGGTGATGCTACCGAGCCTGGATTGGAGCTCTGGCTCGTTGACATGCCAGCACCTGGCATCAACAAAGGCGAAAATGGGTTTTGATGCTGAGTCAAGTGACTGCTGGCAGCTGAAGAAGTTGGCAACGGCGGGGAGAAAGGCAATGGCGGGTATTGCATAGATGTTCTCCTGCTGTTTAAGTTCGAGACAGCTGGGGAGATCGTGGGAGCAGGTTCCTCGTCTCCGAATGAAACTCCCAAAGCGCGAAGTTTTGCCTCCTTGAGCTCCTGAACGTAATCATCCCATTCTAAATATTAATTAGTATTGAATAGTAAAGCACCAGATGTCGGATATATTGTAGATGGCAAATAATTCAACGGCAGGATACGCGGTGTCCCATCCAAACAATCGCCAAGGCAAGGGATTCTCCAAGGAATGCAACAAAACAAAACAGCTTACCTTTTCTATTAGGGATGCTAACCCTATAACTTCTCTGCGACCTATCCTGGATCAGATCCTTGACAAGCGGCCAAGGACTACGACTCTGTCCCTGACTGCCCTCATCACCATCGGACGAAACATCAGGACCGAGGTTGAATCCGCTGGTATCATAACCCAACTGTTCCCACTCCTTCAACATCGCAGCCATATCCTTCTCCGTCAAAGGCGTAGGGGCTTTTCCTTTCAGACCACGCTCGTCGTCCCATGGTAGTAGGACTAGGATATTCTTGCCTTTCCACGGCACCTTTTTCTTCAGTCGTGGTGGACCAGGAGCTGGTGTTGGCACTTTGGCAGGGGCATCAACTGGAGCAGGCAGAGCTGCAGCGCGCCATTCTTTCGGGGGCGGTTGAGGGGGCATCTCGTCTTCTGGCGATGGGGTGTTCATTTCCATCTCCACACCAACATCATTCTCATTTGTAAGAGACATCTTCGGAATCGCGTGGTCGAGAAAATCCTCCGCGAAATCTTCTTGTGTCAAAGTATCCGTCGTTAATTGCCTCCTGTGTCCTCGGGGTCTAACAGGTCGACTATGTGCCTTCTGTCTAGATTCTAGAAAAGTCTTGAGAGTCGGCGTCCGTGGATCCGTGTCTGTTCCAAGCCAATCTCTGTTTTCGCCTGAGATCGATCCGCTCAATGAAGAGTGCTCACTATCTCCAGGGTCGTCACTCAGCCAATGATTCCTCTCCGCAGACTCTCCTCCTGTATGCTGTCGAATCCAATCTTCCGTCAATCCAGTCGCTGGACGTCTAGCTCGATTCGCAAGGACAGCGGCGCTGATTAGACCGTCGTGGGAGACGAATTCCGGATCGGCGTGCAGACGTGTAAACGTCGGCGCTGGTCGGAGGAAAGGGGTATGGAACTCGAGATGACGAATGGGTGAGTCTTCGGACGGTTCACTGCTCAAGGTATGGCTGTGGCCGTGAGATCGAGTCCTCAAAGAACCTGCAGGCTGCTGGTATGGAGATCCCCAGCTGGCAGTGTAGTAATGACTACTTCCTGGGGAACCAGACGGAGGAGTTCTCGATCGGGGTTCGAATGAACGGCCACGGAACGTGGGTGCAGGAAGTGGTGGAAGGACAGGAGATGATCCTTCGTCGTCTTCAGCTGTTGAGCTCGTCGAAAACGCAGGCGATTCGGCGCGTCTGGGAAGATTCTCTGTAGGTGTACTATTGCCCGGTCCGTCCTCTGCCGCTGCAGCAGGAGGAGGCGATGATTGCAAAGAAGAAATTGTTTGGATATCTGCTGGACGAGGGCGCGTTAGTTTTGATCCTGAAGAGGGATGTTTCCTTCGAGGGCTGCAGGGAGGCATCTTGCTTGGATTCGCAGCAAACAACGCCCAGAAAATCGAATGCCACTTTGTCCCCAGGAGGAAGACTGAGTCTGGTATTGATACTTCTGCGATTAGGTTTCGGTTGGAGAAAGCCACAAGGCAATGTGGATTTTTCGTCCAGGGGGCTTCCAACCCAACCAGCAGCCAACAGCAAGCCTCAAATCGCGTCACCCTACGCTTTCAAAGGTATGTTCGAGTTCGCGCTGACATCTGCCGCCATGTTCTCTGCCAGATAAACGCTCCCCCAGTTGAGTTCTCCAGGGGCAGCGTCCCGAAGCAGCAGCAGACCAAATCGCGACTCCTCCCACCTCCTCTCTAACTCAGCCTCCACGGTAGTGGCTCCTAGAGGGCTAGCGGAGCGTCATCCACTTAGACGTATAACCCAAAAGAACAAAGTGACGCTCCGCTGGTCCTCGGGAGGCCACTGCCGTGGAGGCGTGCTGGCGACGGCTGCAGTATATCCTCACAATCCCTCAATAACCACCTCGCCATTTGCACTTGCAAACCCAAGCCTCAAGAAACCCAATGAAACAGCACCGCACTCACCACACCGAGACCAGCGCAGACGAAACTCCGTCGTCTACTCTGCTCTCTAGAACACACGTCTGGCTACAACACGCAGCCTTCTTCTCGTCCCTTTCCTTTCCCTTCCTTTCCTTATGCCCTCTCCTTGTATGTATCCCTTCTCGTATCGATTGTACTGGAGCAGTCCGCGACGCGTCGAGTCGAGTGCAAAATAATTATTAAAAAGAAGAAGAAGTGTAGGTATTTTATTGTCCGAATTAAAGGAGTGACATAGCGCGAATAAGAACACCAAGCGAAAAAAAGTAATAGATAGACAAGAATGAATGGCGAATCGAGAGCAGCAGCGTGCTATGATGGGGGCGCCATAGACTGGGTGAACTTGACAGTGTCTGCGAGGAGAGATGGCGGTGGTGAGAGTTGTGGTTGTTGAAGTTGTTGTTGTCGGTTGAAGAAGGGGGTAAATTCGAGATGGATGGATGTTCGTGTTGAGAGGTGGGTGCAGGGTTGGGCGTTCTGTTCTGCCACGCTTCTGCTTCCACGTCCGCTGTCCGCTTCCCTCCCTCCACTCTTAAAAAACGTTCCTCGCGCGGGCGTGCGGGATTGGCCGAGGTGATTTGCTCTGTGATTGGGTGTGGGGTGAGAATAATGCACTATTACCCTTTGTAGTTAGTCTGTTATTTTTCCTGAATTTGTTAATTTAATGGTTGGGATGAAGCTCATACGAGATGATATCCATTGGAGGTGGAAAGGAGTCAAAGGGGGTTCGAGTTTTGATGATTTCGAGATGGGTTCTAATTATAAGTGTTGTTTGACATCACATGGGAACACGACTCCTGTGTCTGTAAGACTGTGGCTGGAGTTTGTAGAACGTGTCAAAACAGTAAGTGAGTAAGGACCTCGGTGGTCGTGGGACAAAACATTCAGGGGTTCCACGCGAGATTCTGTCTTTTCGATGGTGCACTAACAACAATCAAAAATCAAAAGTAATCCAATAACTTCCCAGAATAGGGAATCATAAAACAGCACAGATCAAAAATGTAAACTATATCAAACTCTTCATCTGCCTTCACGAGGTTTGAGATCCCAACAACAATGAAATTGTTTAATCCATGAGTGGATGACCCCTCATTCCGTGGTGTACATACTATGGATCGCCATGTTTACTTACTCACCTGCTTTTACAATTTCAACAAACTGGTTCTCAAGCGTAACAAGGTTGGGGGCTTGCCCCCATGAAAGGGAATGAAATAAGAGACAACGGTCTGGGTTGTTAGTCGCTCAAGAGATAAAAATCAACATCTTGGTCTCCAGGTCTATCCAGCAAGAGACATACAGTTTAATACGGTGTACTCTTGTCAGAATTCTTCAACGTCTGCCGGAACCTTATCACAGCAGGTTTGTCGCGCCACTTTCTGAATCTCAGAATCTACTGTGCCATTCTAATATTTCTTCCAATTGTCCGTGGTGCCAGTGTTGTATTTGTGGTCGGTTGCTTCGTGGGCCTCGTCAGTCTTCGCGAGGCGTACGGCAATAGTGAAGTTGCCACGGTACAGCGATTCTGATCCAACGGCTCTCTTGGTAGACTCTATCGGTGAATTAAACTGTGATCTCGAGGACTTTAGATTTGTTTAGGGGGTGAATCTCGTCGGTATCTGTCTGGCCTAGAAAACGAGTCAGCAAAGGCAACCAAACTAGTACTTCCAACCCCAAGAAAAAGCAATCAGACGTACCCAATCCTCAGTATATCTTGGGCCCAGACACCTTTCCCACAGTACGATCCAGCGTGCAGAATTGTATCGCATATCCGCTTATCCTCCTCGCATTGGCGGAACCGGTTCAGATTCGCCTCGTCGTCGACCTGGTATTCACATATTCCAACTCCATAGCTAGCCCCGCGTGGGAATGCAAATGCTACTACGAGAGCAGAGCGGCGGACGGAGGAGGACGAGCAGCTTCATCGCATTGTCGTTCTTCGATTCGGGAAATGTACCTTGTAGTACTCTCGCGCGCGGAGAAACAAGAGGTATTATATAATTGCCAATCGGATCAGGAGTGGCAGAGGTCATACAAAGAATAAGCACGATTAGTCCTCGGAAAGCCGGAGCTGTTGACGTTCAAGTCAACAAGGTTCCACGCTAAGCTACTAAGGGACGGCCCCGTAGCGGCTTGGCAGATGCATATTTCCACCCTTCACTCGACTTCGTCGACTTCTCAGCACAACCTTCAACTGGCCTCAATCTTGAGATCGAAGTCGCCACAACTCAACGATATTAATGAACATCTTTTCGAGGGTTGTTATACTCCAAGCCATGGCTTAAGTGGGCTACTTGATATACCATGGTGTGCTGATACGCCTAATGTGGATCTTACTACCTCTTCCCTGGTAAGATATTGCGTTCTATTGAACTTCCTTCTTTATCTTCTTTTCTTTCAATCGTGCTTTACTTTCTGCTTTGCCTGTCAGATTTAAATTTACTACCCATCTCGTTCTTGAAGACTCGGAGAAGAAGACCCTTCGACTTGAGCTGCGAACGGTCTTCTCACGACGAGCTGGAAACTGAAGTCCACTCAATATCTTGAGTCTGGTTCAGACAATTTTTTTCCGAACCTATATCTTTCTCAACTTTGGCATCCAATTCATTCCTTTCTCCGTGTTCTGCAATTTTACTTCTCTTCAACAGGCTTCTGTTTACTTCAGTTGTCTCGCGCATCCTTAGATATCAAACGAGGTTTGCAGAACTGTTCACCTTCGGAAACCACCGAGGTTAAAATCCTTAACAAACCAACACATCAACTACGAATCACCTTGATCTGATACTGCAAAAGAAATTCCAATATCCAAACTATAAGTCACTATACCAGAAGGTGGTGATCATGTTTCTTTCGATCCAACTTGAATCACGTTTCCCCCAATGGCAGGTCTTGGCACACCTCGCCTAATATTTCCATGGGCCACCCCCAAATCAAAATACCTTCCCCGCAATCCATCATGGCCCTCTCCTTCAACCTCACGCACACTGGCACATCGCTCAGCATATCTTCCGCAACTATCGAAGTCACATCGTTTCTCTCACCATGGAATTCCAACTCGTTTTGCGTCCAAGCCAAAGACCAATTGCCGGCATGAAGAGAGCACGCCCTGATATCGAGAACGGCAAAGATATTGTCCCGATCACGTCCAAGAAGCAGAAGAAAGAAGAGGCCGCCGAGGATCTCATCCATTTCGCACCAAAGATACCAGAGACGAAGAAGCGCGCGTTGGTTGTCGCTCCCATGCCATCGTCCAAGAGACTGATGATGGAGGAGACCGCTCCTGTCCTTACCCCCTTCGCATTCTCCTACCCCTCACCCATCCGAAGCCATCCACCTTCTCCTCTCCAATTTCAGATCTCCGAGACCCCTCCAGAATTCCAAACCCCCATCACACCACCCAGCACACCAACCCAGCACAGACAACGCGGAAGACTCTCCGGACCTCTCCTCAAGCAAATCCTCGCCCCCGTCATCCAGCCCCTCCCCGAATTCAAGTTCAGCGAGGATGATATCAAGATTGTCTCCGTCATATCCACAGGCGCGCACTCCACTGTCCTCCGGATTCTCGCTAGCGGAAAGTTCTACGCTCTCAAGATCGTAAGTCTCCCAATTCTCCTCACCTGAGCCCTTCGTTGACATCCCCTCCAGCACTGCTACGACCGCGATGCTCCCCTAGAACCAGAAGACATCAACGCCTACCCCCGCCCCAACTCCTACTTCACCGCCGAATCGAACGTCTACGCCAACCTCACCAGCCGTCCCTCCATCCACGGACTCACCACACCCAAATGCCACGGCTTCATCAACCTAACACGCATCCCCATCCCCCCACAATCAGCCAATGTCCCAGCCCGCCACCGCTTCGCCACCCAGAACGGCACCCCAGCTCTCTACCGAGACTACATTACTCACCCCGAGCGTCCTCGCGTCTCCATGCCCAGCCTGATCTGGCGCTCCTACTTCAAGCACGCGCCAGCCGGCTCCATCGTCCTTCGCGGTCTGGTCATGACAGAAATCGAGCCCTTACACTACCTCAGCTCGGCAGCACTCGCTAGCCCCCGCCGATCACTCCGCGCCGTCGCTGCGAAAGGCACGAAGGCACTCAAGGCTCTGCACGCGTGTGGGATCCTGCATGGCGATATCGAGAAGGCTGACAGTGTGATGATAACACATGTGAATGAGAAGGATGGTCAGGGTGATAAGGGAAAGGATCGTCGGGAAGATTCTGATGATTTGGTGATCATGGGCTTTGGATGTGCGAAGACGACGAAGGACTATGGTCCGTTGATGTTTCGGAAGGCGGCTAAGATGGAGATTAGAGCTTGGGAGGGTAGGTGGGAGTGTATGAAGGTTAAGTGTCAGGCGAGGTGTACAGAGAGGGGTAGGGGTGCGAGGGAGGACGGTGCTGCCGTCGGTGGGGGCTCGGTGGTTCCGTCATAGAGATGCAATATGATGGAGGTAGAATGATTGGTGTGGGATGGGATTGATGACCAGGTGGAAGACAGATAGGTGCCCAATACAGTACAATGACAAATGTCATCAAGATACGTTCACCCTCTCAAGTGACCCAGAAAAAAAACACATACAGATTCCGCTTGCTCAAGCTGCACACCTCTCTACGCACCTCTTCGAAGAACGCACTCTGACACATCAGACCTCACACCCCTCATCCCAAACCCTTCCATATCACACCATACATTGCAGATTAACACACTGTGACACCAATAACAACGCACCAATAACACCACCACTCTCTCACATCATCCTAAAACTCCTAACCTGCCTAAACCCCTGTGTGATACTAAGCCCAGGTAGATTGGTCATGACGTCGAGGCAACCTTCCCACTATTTATTTTGAATTATAGTCAGCAATTTCATCCTCCATGTTCCCTCTCTCGGAACGAGACAAGCAGGATAGAAGGACACATTGATGGATAGAATGAAGGAAGGAAAAGAATGAAAGAGAGAAAGAAAGAGAGAAAGAAAGGAAGGAAGGAAAAGGAGACTAACATCATGAACCCTAACCCTCTCACCCCTGGTCCCACAGCCGTGTTTATTATATACTAGACACCGAGATCGTCAGCTTCATTCAAAGAATTAATCGCGGGAAAAAGAGAAAGAGAAGGAAAATACGTACAATACAAAATCCCAAACCCACCCCTCCGAAAGGCAAAACTGACACTCTCCTCATCAATCCCATAGCACTTCCCCACGGCCGGATCGCGGTGGACTAGGGCTTTGCGTGTGAAATTCTGATCGAAACTATTCCCGCGTCTTTTGTTAACTTCATACATCCAAATTTAAAGCAACCCTCCAAATGTTTTTCAACCACGAATTCTTCGCTGTAACAAAACAGACAGGCAAACTCTGAGACGGTAGACAGAGAGGATGAAAACGATGATATCACAATCAATCTGATATTCAACATCGTAACCCCAAAAAGTGGAAGTGCAAAACACATAAAAAAAAAAGAGAAAAAACGCACCACCCAAGCACCAAAAACTCATCCAAAAAAGCCGTCCTATGATTAATAGCATTCCTCGTACTCGGCGAGTACATATTCTCATCTGCTAGTTTCCAGCGTTTGTCTAGTGCTTTGTCTGCCTTTAGTACCTCCTCTTCCCCATCCTCATGCACACTACTATCCTCATTATTTGAAGACGAGCTCTGGAACGAGTCCAGCGTTCGGCTCCAGGCTTCTAGGGCAGAGGGTGGGAGTTTGCCGTTGTTGTTGTGGCTGGGGGTGGTGGTGTTGGGCGGTGAGAACGTTTGGTTGAGTGAGTGGTGAGTGTCTCCCGGGAGGCTGATGTGGGTGAGAGAATGTGGATGGGGAGCAGATGTGACGGAGGGGATGAGGATGAGGAATGGAAGGAGAACGGAGATTTTCATATTGGAAAAATTCTTTGGTGGTAGTGGTGGTGATGATGGTGATACCGGGTTAGGTTGGAGAAAGTTGAAAATTGAATGAAACGGTGTGGATAATTTGGTGGTTGGAAGTAGGAGGCAGGTGTAGGTAGGTTATTTGGTGATGGTCTTGAGGAAAATTAAAGATGAGGAGATGAAAGATGAGGAAAAAAAAAAGATGAAGGTCGGTGAATGAGTGTGCGTAGAAGTTGGGTAGTGTAGCGTGCTTTCCCGACAATAATAATTTGGAGAATGGTGTGTGATGTGGATAGACCATGAACTGGACCGAAAATTAACGAATCGGGTGCTAAGTTAGTCTAAATTTAAGCATAAATGTAAATATGGTTGGCCTAAATGTCCCTCCCTAAGATTTTGTGAGAAACGGGTAGACTATTTTAGAGGTATGGGAAAAGGGTAAAATATAGGATGAGGAACATCTGGGTAGACTAAACTAGACTAGACCGAACTTCTAAATGGGTAGACACCGCTGGCTCACTCGTCACGAAACTTAAGGCATGGATGGAACCTCACTAACGAAACAAATTCTGTAACATCTAAGGTTTGTATCCGATATTTCAATCTCTGTGGGGATTCAAGGGACGGAACGCGAAAGAAGAGTCATTAAGAAAGTGGAGGAAACTACCCCGGATTTCAAATGCATACTGAAAATTCCTCGCATCTTAAACGTAAAATGTCAAGCTCCAGAGAATGACTACGAGATGGAAGGAAAATGCATGTGTATCGTATTTTAAGCAATGCTGTTACATGGAAACAGCCCCACGTCCCAAAATGCATCGAGAAAATGTCAACGCCAGAACATACAAATACATATCCCACCTTCCAAAAATTATGATTACCCACCTACTCATCTGTAGGTCTATGTACCGTAATGCACCGCACTCCATGTGTCCCCTGTTTCCTCTTTTCATAGATTGATCTACTCATCCCTCCACAGCCTCAGTAGTCGGCTTGGGAGCATACATTCTGAACTGCACGAAAATAATCGCATCCTCAGCCATCGTTCCAAGACTGCCGATCAACCACGGCAAGTTGGTCCAGATATAGTCTTTCTCGAGGGAGTGGGCTAGGATGCCAGCACCGTAGGTGAGGTTACCCATGAGGGAGAGCAGGAAAAAGAGAAGTGCGAGGCCTTCGCATGATTTCTCTTGGTAGTTCTTGACGATTTGGGGGATGCGAGCTCTGGGGGTGTGTTAGTGGGTATGCAATTGGATGGAGTCACGGGGGTGAGGGGTGTGAAATGGACGTACCCGAGATAGCAGACCGCGCTGATATAACCCAAAATCTTCGCTCCAACGGCTGTGGCTTGTGGGCCGACCGCATCACTATCTTCAGGTTGGGGAACCCAAACACCTGACTGCCACGCAATTGCCCAACCAGCTGTACCGACCACAACAACACCGAGAATGCTAAGGGTGTTCTTCAACCAGGGCTTACTATCAACACTATCATCCTCCTCGAGGATCTTGGTAAGCGAGTTACGACCAGCGCTGACAGCGGATGAGCGCCGTCTGTGAGAACCTGGGAGACCGATGGTGTCGCTACTTCGACGACGGGTAAGGAGTGGTTCTTCTTCTGTTGCGTCTGAAGCGACGGATTGTTGGCGGGCGGTTTTAGCATTCACGTGGTTGTAGTAGAGACATTGAGTAATTAGGACGACATCTGCAAAGCAGAAATAGATAGCGAGAGCAATGACCGTGGGTACGAGATCAGCCCAGAGAGCGCCTTTTGGTTGTGATCAGCATGTGTTCACGTGACCGGATGAAGGGAATTGTTGAGGGGGGAAGAATTGACAGGAAGGTGGAGAGAGGTGGTGGTGGAAGCCGTAAAGAGTGCTCCAACATCGCTATCGAAGACCTCTCCCCTCGAGAAACATTCCAACAAAACATACCTGACAAGTTGGTGATATCGCCAATAAGCCAAACACCAAGAAAAGCCAGCGAAATGCCCTCCGCACTGCCAGTCTTATAATTCAGATACAGCTGAGGGACCTGTACAACAGTGAGCACCACTCAAGACAAGTATATCCTCAATTCGGCTATCATTAATACGCCACCACTCACCAAGAGAAAGATCCATGTCGCAAGACTGATGCTGCCAAAGATACCTGATAAGGCCTCGTGGACCGACAGAGGATCCGATAAGGTCTTGTGACCCAACAACCACACAGCAGCGTTCATGATGAAGCTCCTCCCGACGTCGAGTCGAGTATATAGAGGGGAGAGAGAGATGAGGTTGAGCAAGTGAGGGCGGTGGAGTGGTGAGGTTTTGTTCTGTCTTATATTCACGGGGTATGTGATAGGTTGAAGGATGGATGCGATGTGGGTGGATGAAGCCCTTGTCGTTTCTCTGCAGCTTTTGCTCGCGTGCACCAGATTTTCATTCGAGTCTGGAAGCGAGAAATTCTTATGTCATCGCGTGGCGGCAAGATAAGAGATAAGGTTGGGGAGCTAGGATGTATCGGGAGGGTCTAGGCGGTTGGCGCGAGAGCCGCTTGGATAAGGGATCCATGACGCATGAAAGTTTGACAGCAGTTTGGGTTTGAGTGGAACGAGGGGATGAGAGACGAGATGGTGCTTCGAACGAGAGGAGGGAATGGATGAATGAGGATATACTTTATATCATGATTTGAACAATTCACGATTCACGATTTCGCCCACAGTCCCACGATCTCTTCTTCGCTACCTCCTCTTCTTTCAACTGGCATATCGATCCACCAACCATTCTTCCACCCAACCATTACAATCAACCATGCTATCAACAAAAAACCACATCCTCGTCCTAGGAGGCACAGGAATCTGCGGCACAATCTTCACATACGCAGCTCTAGAAGCAGGCCATACACTGACACTCTACGTCCGCACACCATCCAAGATCCCATCCGACATCTCCGCAAACCCAAATATCCACATAATCCAAGGCGAATTTGGGGATGAAGAAGGATTGAAGAAAGCTGCTGGATGTGGAGCTACAATATTTGTCTCGTTGGCTGGTCCAACGCTTGGAGAGAAGAAGGGAATGGTTCGTTTCTATACTTCCGTGGCTGCTTTTACTCAGGAGGATGCTGATTTAACTTCACAGCCTATAACACACGCCCTCCAAACCCTCTACCCCCACCTCATCACCAACTCTTACACCCGCATCCTAACCCTCTCAACCGCCTCCTACTCCGCCCCCGAAGACACAACGTCCATCAAATGGTGGGTAGCTATAAACATGTACGTGCGCGTCATCGGAGGAGATGCCTACGACGAGGTAAGAGGCATGGCACAAGCTACAGTTGATCTTGGAGAGCAGATCAAATGGACCGTATTCAGGGTGCCTTTATTATCGGGGAAGACACTCGGAGGGAGTGAGGGCGAGGTCGAGGCTTGTTATGTCGGCGATAGGAAGGGGAGGGATGGGTTGTGGCTAGATAGAGGACGGTTGGCGAGGTGGATACTGGGGGAATTGGACGAGGGGAAGTGGATTGGTGCGTGTCCGTTGGTGTCGAATGCATGAGATGGATATAAGGGGAGGTGAATTGATACCCTGTTGTGAGACTTCCGAAGCCTTCCAGAAAAGACCCCGTAGATGCTTCTAGTGAGGATTACATGATTGGAATTTGTCTGTGGAATGGGAGTAGCCGGAAACAAATCTACATAATTATGGTTCCCTCGCCAATTTGCTACTCGTCTCGATATTTTCGTGTTTTGTTTCATTTACATTTAATTTCTCCTCCATATATGCTTCAACCAGCGCACACAAAGCTGAAAGCCACGTCCAAGGAACAATTACTTTCGTTTGCATTATCAAAATCAACACCAACGTTCAATCACAATTATCAAATTTCCTGCGGCATAACTCGACCCCAATAACCCGGGTGAAAACGATCGAAGTTACTCTTATTCTCCCTCATCCACTTCATGTGATCCTGCGATGCTTGGGCCCTCATCGCCGGCACGAGTTCCTCATACACATTCCCTTTTAGAAATCGATCCTCTATCTCAGCAACTTCCTTCTCATAACGATCCATTTCGATGGATAGCTGTTGCTCGAACTGCTTCTTTTCACTGAGAGCTGGCTGTGCCTGGTTGCTGCCTTCTAATCTCCTCTTCTTCCGGCCAATCGCTATGAACCCTTGGACAACGTCCGCTTTCCGTTTAAAATTGCTGTGTTCACGTCGACATCCAGGCCGAGGTGTTGCATGTTCCACCGGTTGAATGTTGTTCGCGTGTAAATTGAACGCATCTACTGTCATGAGGAGCGTCTCTCCCAGCACAGCATCGTGCTCCAAGCCATGCACAACATAGAACGTCTCTACTACCATCTGATTCCACGCCAGGACCCCCGTAGGAGGTGTCCGGGGAGAGAGAAAAGACGAGTCAACGAGGCTGCGGGGTGCCTCTGAGCATCTGCTTGGGTCGCAGCATGAGACCTGGAGTGGTATCGTGCCAACAGGTGGGACGGTGGAGCCATCTACGAATTCGATGAAGGTCCCTTCGTTGCGCTGGATCAACTTGTCTCCCAAGTCTTGTGTATGGTATCCAAGTTTTGCAGCGAACTCCGTGGAGACCATGTTAACTTCTGCCCCCGTGTCGGGCAAACTCTGGACTTTGACTTTGTCCAACCAGCACTTGATCGACTCTTGACTGTTTCCAACGGACTTGACGGATACCACTCCTTCTTGGGTCTCAGTCATAGGGGCATCTTGCAATCTATTGACATGAAGGTCCAGAGTGCGCGACGTGCGTAGAAATTGTCTCCCAAGTACTACATCACGAATGAGTTTTCGAAAGACGTAGAATACGACATATTGTGGCATGGATGGCTCCCTAATAAATCGACAATTGAAAATGGCTGTACCGATGGAGCTCAAGAAACGTCCGCTGATAGGGAGCTTGAATGTCTGGTTGCCCTTCTCAATGTGCGCCCCAAGCATCCGAGCATACGTTTCTGAGATACAATTGACCTCGCTCCCAAAGTCTGCGCATGCGTTCGTAGGGACGGTCTCCAGAATGATTGGGAGGTGCTTTGCTTTGGCTCTCGTATGATATATGACACTCGGTTTGTATTGGCTCACAATGAGCTCTCCAGAACAATCTTCGCACCGTTGATGTCCACAGTCTGGACAGTCCTCTCCATATAATTCAGGATTCAGCTCTCGATGACAACCACAACATTGCCACCAGGCACTCATGTGGTGGCCAAACATTGCGTCCAATTTATCCTCCCAGCCCTGACTGCTATGGCGATAGATGAGATGAAGTCTTCGTAGGGAGCTTCTAGGGAGAAACCGAATCTGTGGATTGACCACTAGGCAAGAAACTCATTTTCGGATGATTTTTCCGAGCAGGAAACCCCTTTTTGTGGGAGACGAAATCATGCATGCGGTATGCTGACGACCAGTCTGCCTCGTCGGGCGTAGAGCTGCATGCGGGCTCAGCCTTGTCAGTTGATGCGCTGGACATGAGCAGGCAACCACACCATCACAAAACAGTATCTACAACATGTTTTCTAATATATTCAAACTGCGTCGGGATCGTGTTGACGGCGACATCGAGTTAGCACAGCCAGAATCGCCTTCCGCAAATGGCTTCCCTTCGGCTGCAGCTTTGATTACAAGCGACCCAGACCATTCGTTTTCCATCTTCCCAGCCTTCCACAAACTCTCCTCTCGGAAACTGTTGTACTTGGAGGCAGAGTTATTCGAGTTACAGAAGCAACAAAATGATTTCGATGTACAGGATGCCCGCGGGGATCCAGATGCTCTTCAATGCCTCAGATCATGGAAGAAGTTCAGCACAAGCAGCGATCCGCGACAGGTGCAGAGACTTGAACTGGTACGTCGGATAAGAGTCACGCTGAAAGATTATCGTAAGTACGATGTCGTTCTTCCCAGAAGTGGAAGTACCAATTGGACTGACTGAACAACAAATAGACGAGGCGCTAGCTCTACAGGAAGCCGTTCTGAAAATGGGAAAGCCCCAATTCGAGACTTTAGAGGCTCTCAGACACTGTTTGGATGGAAGTCTTGCAGGTTCTAATGGAAATACTGCTGCTTCACTTTCAGGATTGAGCGCAAGTCGGCTGGTGGATGAGAATGATCTGGTCGCACTCCATCCAGCATTAGAGCGAGACTGGCTGTCGAGGATCGTTGATTTGCCGTACTTGAGATACTTTCGCCTTGTAAGTGATATCTTAGGACCAAGTCTTTAGCACAACAAGTGGAGGAAACTAGACTGACACATGAACAGCATTCCGACGTCGACGAGTCCATTGCATTATACTCAATGAGAAAAGTCAACCGTGCAGTCGCAATCTTGAGTATGATACTCGCAGCATTGATTCTCATCATAACGATCGTGACGTTATACTTGGTCACCAGTAGCAATGTTCGGCTGGGGCTGATTTGTGTTTTTACAGTTGGGTTTGCACTGAGTGTTCATCTATTGACGAATGCGAGGAGAGCGGAATTATTCGCCGCTACTGCCGCGTGAGTTTCGTCATATATATGCTGAGTGAAGACTAATATATTCTAGGTATGCAGCTGTGCTTGTCGTGTTTGTGAGTGGGGATCTAGGTTCCTCGTGTTCGAATACTTGCCAGGCCGTCACTTGATAACATGGCTACTTGTACACGATCGGGACCGCTCGCTGGCATGTCCACAGTATTTTATCATATGCGAATATCAGTCTTCGACTCGATGCAGATGATGCTTGTGGTGAAGATGAATCTGCGTACGATCAGAGATGAGACGAAGTCGCACGTTAAAGGATATGGTGTTCTGTTCGTGAGATCTGATCCTGATCGTGCCGATTTGAGTGCTGAATCGCGGAGGAGGTTTCTCACTTCGATGAGCCAAGAGATCGTACTGGAGAGTATAGATAGCTTCTAGACGACGAACGAGAAGTGTAAGCCTGAAGAACAACAGCACACCCTTGCTCCAGAGCCGAGAAAGAACAAACACTTCTTGAGTCACAAACTTTCCAATATATGAAAAAGGTTCGGCTAAGAAGGCAAGTCAGTGAGTCTGAGTGACAGAGCATTTAAGGTTATTCGATATTAACTTTTGGACTGCTGACTCTGGACTCGGAATCGTCCGGTATTGATACTATCCACTCGTCACCTGAGCCAAGAAGTGCCATGTTCAAGCTTCCCCGTGATGGATGTCTCGTCCGAACAATTCCCAGGTTACGTGTCCTTGTTTCAAAGTTAATCGTTTCGCTGGGAAATTTGGTAGTCAAGCGTCCGGCTTGGTAACTTGGCGCGGTCAAATCCCACGAACATTGTTGTCGGATAGTTCGGTTATTTGAATTGAACAACAACTCCCTTTTCATAAGTACAAGAAAAACGAAATCGAAAACGGAGAAACATGTTACACGGAAAACTGACTATGATGGTACTGCAGCTCGGAATATAAATATATAGGAGTGCGGGGTTGCATTGGAGTAGCTGCATGTCGTCTGGTTTGTGGGATAGGGGAATTTCCATGCAGGGTTCAAGCCCATGGGTCAACTCGCCAAGCGACAAGGCGCTCCCTCCTCTCCGGTAAAATATTAAGCCATCCACATCCCATCTCCAAAGCCTCACTTGAGATATAGTGTAAGTGGATTGATGGAGAAATTACATTCTCCTTAATCTTCGCCAACCAGAGTCATGTATGGCCATGATATAAAGAAGTGTTTGCAAGTCCCCTAACCAGTTTCCCTTCTCCAGGTTCTCCCCTTTACTTCAAAACCTGCCATTCGTTCATTTCTCCGATCCCTTGTCTTGTCTTGACTTTTTCGTTTCAAAATGCTGTCCAATCTTTTCCTAGTCCTGATCTCCGCCAATGCGGCTTTCAGCGCTACCTTTTACGTCTCGCCATCTGGTTCGGATTCGGCTGCTGGAACACTCGCCGCCCCCTACAAATCTATCCAAGTCGCAGTGAACAAAGCTGTCGCTGGCGACACGATTTACCTGCGAGCTGGAACCTACTCGCCTACTACAAACATCCAGATCAAGTCCAAGAGTGGAACTGCTTCTGCCCCGATTACTCTGTCGTCTTACTCTGGCGAGAAAGTCGTCATCGATGGAGAGGGACTTCCATACACACCCGCTGCACTTGATGCAAGTCTTCCAGCTGCTAGCCGTGGTATCTTGCACATTGAGAAAGCAAACTACTGGAAGTTTTATGGATTGGAGTAAGATTTTGTGGAAGTTATAGAAAGGTGTGCGAATAGAGTGCTGACATGTACACAGGTTGAAAAACGGCCCATATGGAGTTTACGCCGTCGACAGCTCCAACAACTACTACGAGCGCCTGATCACCCGTGATAACTACGAGACTGGCTTCCAGATGCAAGGTGCTTCTGCTAAGAACACCATTCTCTACCTCGACTCCTACGGAAACCGCGATCCCCGCAAGAACGGAGAGAGTGCCGACGGATTCGCTTGCAAGGAGGGAAGTGGAGAGGGAAACATTCTCAAGGGTGCTAGACTTTGGAACAATGTCGATGACGGACTTGATCTTTGGGAGTTCAAGTCTGCTATCACCATCGAAGATACCATCTCTTGGGGCAATGGTGTGAACCGGTATGCGTTTCCCTCGGAAATTTTCATGAATCTATACTAACGTTTATCAGCTGGGGATTCTCCGATTTCCAAGGTGATGGAAACGGATTTAAGCTGGGTGGAGGCGATGCAGCAGACAAGGGCCCAGCCAACCACGTAATCACCAACTGCATCGCCTTCTCCAACGCAGCCAAGGGTTTTACGGACAACAGCCAGCCTGGAAAGTTTGTCTTGACCCGCAACACAGCCTGGAAGAACGGCGACTCGGGATTCAAGATGGCAACTGCCCAGTCAACCCTCAAGGCGAACATCGCAGTCAACAACGCGAACAGCCAGACCAGCTTCAGTGGAACCCAGACACAGACCGGAAACAGCTGGCAGAGTGGTACATGGAACGATGCCAGCTTCAAGAGCACCAGCTCGTCTGCTGTTACTGGTGCAAGAGCTAGCAATGGAAAGGTTGTGGGAAGTGATTTCTTAATCCCTACCAGTGGAGCAGCCATTGGAGCGACTACATATTGGTAATTGTAACGGGAATAGTTCGGGAGGTGGAGTGTGAGCTGGTGTTTCTTGCACATTATATTTATTTATCTGTATATACTCTTCTTTTCAAATAACAATTGAAATTATCTTCACACACACAATGTTTCACTGCTACAATCCCCATGGCTCCTATCCTCGCCAGCAAGCGTATCTTTAAAGGATTCTAAGCCGAGCTTCAACATCAAATATAGATGTCAGCCACATCCCATCAGTTATCTCGCCCCCTCACCGGGGCATAGTTTATATGCAACCAGAGTTATCGAACACCTCATTGTCCTATTTTGATCCGTCCCAAAGGTATCAAAACCTGCAAAAGATTCGCATCTTCGATATCATCCAAACTCTGCAGCTCAGCCCAGCCATGCTCAGAAATCCATCTCGCTTCGCTAGACTCTCGATCAAAACATCCATAAGTGACATCAGAAATGACCAAGAAACTGAACGTATACACGAAACGACGAGACATTCGATAACTGTATCGCAGAGAACGCAGGATCTCACAAGCTAGTCTTCTGATATCGGATGATATGCCGAGTAAAGCCGTGAAGTTTTGTTCATTTAGAGTTACGGGATGGAAAGTGGAGAATGGTTTGAGGACATCCCAGAGTTGGAGGAGCAAGATTCGTATGGCGTTGTGGAAACATATCGTGAATGCTTCCCAGAGAGTGTTGTATTCCAAGATTGTAGGAAAGAGGGGTGTGTTGGCCGTTGATGTGACTTCGGTTGCAGCGTAGGGGTGCTCAGTTTCCCACTTGCGCCACCAGGTATTGAGTTCTTCGATGGAATTGGCAACTTGGTCCACAAGTTGCAAATACTTGGGCTCTTGGCTATGATACCCAACCAAACCCTGAAAGTCGGAATTGTACTGGCTGATATCTGCACCGATATCCACGAGGTAATCAATCTCAGACTTTGATACGGGGTTATCTTCCCAAGGTACAGTTTTCCAGATGGGATCCCGAAGAAAAGTGGGCTGAAGAGATATAATGGATTTGCCAACCTGTATCATGTCAGCTATGATTGTATGAATTGCGGCGGATTTATTACTAGCATGATCCGATGTTCCAAGAATATTCCTTTCATATCAGCTGGTTTGTGTAGTGATGGACCTCTCAGCTGGAGTAGTAGTCCAATACCACTCGCGTGTGACATCCACGCTCGCTCTGTTTTTGAAACTAACATCTAAGCCCAAAGTCAGTGAGGACTTACTCTATGTCAATTCCATTGCAAGTGCATGATATCTGTCACTAACCTCGTACATATAAAGAGCAGTCATTGATGCCAATGTCTCATCCGTAAGACGCCGCTCAGCAGTAGAAAGCTCACTCCGGATATCCGACAGTGCTTGCCCATAGAGAACGTATGCACCTGTTATTAGATCAAGCATGTTATGCGCCTGTCCGAAGACAATGGCTGCTAATGCTTCCCAGGACTTGTGTTGATGTTCTTGAGGTTTCTTAACAAGCCATCTCGTTGGTAAGCCACTATTTCAGAATTAGATTTTGTGACATTAAGTGCAACATAACACTTCCACAAGATCGTGGCTACTGAATTAGGGGAAACAATTTTTTGGATTTAACGTACCACTGTGGCGAATATTGCAGTCGCGACCCTCACTACTCATAACCAATAATTTGGAGGCCAGAAATGACATGAGAATGCCATCCTTGAAAGCCACAATGGGTATAGCCTTAGTAATAGAAGAATAAGAGTAAATTTCCCGAGATTTTGATGTTGCTTTTACACAATTCGAGCGGCCAATACACTTTGACCTCGTTGAGGCTTCATCGAGCTGTGCCTGACTCACCGCCACCGATCGTTGGATACGAGGGTTCTCATTGACGAATCTCAGGCGTTGTGCGTGGAACACACAATCACTAAATCACCCCTGGATAAGCAACTACTTTTATCAATTTTATAAGATCGAACCGCCACTCGCTCCTCTCCTCCCCGGAATTTATTGGGGTCGAGTGGCGGAAGGCAAGACTCGAATTTCTATCTTAAGATCACTTACAGTCCTATTTTCAGGCATCGGGTGCAAATTGGATGCTTCTCGTCGCACCTGACCTTTCTCTTCTTACAATTTCCGCACCCCTTGCTCAAGGCTCCCATCGTGCGAGTTGAATAAATACGTCGGTGTCAGATGAGATCAAACTGCGGAGTATCAACCAAAGTGACTGATAGGAGTGCAACGAATGGAGAAGCTCGCACATTGGATACCACTTTTGGAGACGACTTGAAAAGCAACTCGCACATATAACCATGTTTTGAGAGACTGTGAAACTATGGGTTGAAGAAGATGGATTATTGGCGAGCTTATAAATCACACCCCTATTTCTCACGCGAAGTTTAGCGAGCTCGCGCAAATAGCCCCGTATTTGGTTTAGGTTCATCGGGCTTGCATCAAGCCGATATCAATAACTTCATCGCAGAACAACAACGCCACTAAATATCAGCGATTCATCATGCAGAGTCACGGCTGTGTTCCCGTTGGTGTTTTGATTAGTTGGTGTGTGATGTTTTCCTCCACTGATGAAGTTGGAAGTGATCCCAGGAAGACAACACTCCACAGCCGAAATTGCTAGCGCTAATTCCCACAGTCAGAATATAAGTGCCAGCTGCCTTCGCTGTTTCCAGAATAATGCAATCAGCTCCAATTCAGATTTTGGTCACTCTTCGCACTTCCATTGTCGTTCATCATGGGCAAGAATATTCTCATAACTGGTGCTGCTGGCTACATGTATGACCTTCAGACAAACAAAGCTTCCTAAGCTAACATAACAATAGAGGTGGTTCCATTCTTGCCAGCATCATCGCACGTAAAGATGGTCTGATCGAAAGCTCGAATATTAGCGCTGTTGTCCGGTCTGCAGAGCAAGTGAAAGCCTTGGTAAAGCTTGGAGTTAACGTTATCAAACTTGATTTCACCGATGAAGCAAGTGTCATTCAAGCTGTGGTTGACAACAAGAGTATGATTGAAATTCGAAGCCTTTTCAGTCCATAACTAATCTTTTCTGTAGTCGATCTTGTCATTCACACAGCAAGTTCAATGGATACTCGGCAGGCATCGGCTTTGATCAGCGGTCTCGGCCAGCGTCGAAAAATCGGTGGAGAAGAAATATACTTCATTCATGTAAGTCCGGAGATCTAGTTTCGTGGGTATACCACTGACCAAATCAATAGACATCACTGACTACCATGTTCGCTGCAGAGGGCGGCTGGCCATATGGTGAGATCAAGGACACGGATCCTGTGTATGAGAAGGAGAAACAAATCGAGAAGGGGAACCCTGTTCGAGATGTGAGTAGCGCTCACAACTGTTTCTTTAAAATCAGCTAATCATCCCTATCTAGACCAACATCTTTATTGTCGAACATGCCAAGGTACTGGGGGTCACCAGCTTCATCGTCCCGGTCCCTTTCGTCTGTAGGTAATACTTACAATATGCCACCAAATTCTGATTCAGGAAGAAGTCAACTGATAAATACCTTTAACAGATGGTGTTGGGACTGGAGAATGTCGAAAACAATCCGTTTATCTCCCTAGCCATATTCAAGCTTTCATCAAACTCAAAGCGGTCTACATCTGGGACAAGGAGGGCGTAAGTATTTCTTCACCAAGTAGAGACCGAAAACAAGCTATCCCACGAGCTGAAAATTTGGCAGAATCCTCCAGCAGCTCACATCTCGGATGTGGTATCCCTCTACGCTCTCTTGGCAGAGAAGATCCTGAAGCAGGAAACCATCCCAAGCGGAGAGAAAGGTTACTATTTTGTCGTGGGTCATAAATCACCTTGGTGGAATGTCATGAAACATTTGAGCGATGTGATGTTTGCTCGGGGTCTGGTCAAGCAAGCAGCAACTCCCACATGGCCAAGTGACGAGATGGCAGCAGACGCTCTTGGATTACCGCTGGCGTACATCAGAGCCATGGAAACTTCGAGGTACACTGTCGTTCCCAAGAACGTGATATTCCCTAACTAGTTGTTTAGCGGGGAGATGATAGCCGTGAACGGTCCTCAACTTGGGTGGCATCTGGAATGGGATCAAGATCGGTATCTGGGTAGCATGGATGAAGAGGTTAGAGCAGTGCTCGAGATGACCACTATCAAAGCCACTATTTTCGACAACTTGTTGAAATTGGATAAGTAGGCATGGAATTTCTGTATTTTGGAGCTCTCAAGAGCGTGGCTGAAGCCAAGTTAGACGGAACGAAAGGATATGTTACGTGGACATAGAAATGCAGATTTTGTGGTAATATCTTTGACATTTGATAACGAATCCAAATATCCCTGATGAAACACCACGTGCGAGCGGATGCTAGAATTTCCAGGAGAAACTCAAGAGATCGACAAGACAGCACGGGGACATCACATCAACGTCGATATTGTGTGGCAGAGAAAGGAAAGTAGTCCGGAAAAAGCAAAATCAAATTGCACGAGTCATGAACATAATCAACAAACAAAACCGGGTATCTCTCGTCCTTCCCCACCACCCTCTTCCCCCGCCCAAAAAAAATCACATCAACCTCCCTTACACAAAACTACCCTAAAACAGCAGTAACAATGACAAAAGACCCCAACGCAAAAGCTCCTACAAGCAGAAGAGAAGCGACAAGCGATAGAATGATAACATTGAAGACTCCTCGACGTCCTTCACGTGTCTTCTCGTTCTCCACCTCCGGGATGTCTTTCATCACGAACGTACCGTAGGTCCATGATTTAGGAGAAGATGGCGCTTTCTCGATATCTACGTTGATTTCGGTCTGGAGTTTTGAGGGTTTGGGTTAGTGGAGGACCGAGGAGATTTTGGAAAGAATAATGGAGATGGAGATATCGGATGGGCGAGAAGAAGCTTACTGGGGAAGGTGCAGCGATGCTTGTGTAGCCTTCTTTGGAGTCTGAGAATGCCATGATAGCTGATTTTCCCCGTCCTTGAGGTTGGTTTGACAGTTGAAGCTGGAGTTGACGATATGGGTAGTGAAGCTTTGGAGATGCCGAGTTTGATTTTGTCTGTAAGTTTAAGTTCCGAGATGGATCGGTGACTGGTATGTATTTATCTTTTTAAGTTGAGAGATAAAGGTTGAGGTCGTGTGAGCCACCATAGATAAGGGAAGTCTCGCATGTGAGCATATCATGATAGGGTTGGTGTAGTGTGGTGTGGATGAGTGAGATGGCCCTGCATATGCATGAGCAGGGATGGAGGATGATGGACCCTGTGATGCAAATGGTGGAGGATGTCACATGATCTACTAGAGGACTTCGGAAATCTCCTGCTGTTGTGTATGCCTTCATTAAAGAGAATTAAAAGAGACGGGTAGGTGAAGTTGGAGAGTATGTAGTAATAGAAGTGCGGATATGTCTGCTCAGTTCAACCACTAACACGAATTCGAACATTGTTGCTGTCCAATTTGTGCACCATGACAAATAATCTCCAGCTATTTCATTTTGGATCTGTATTTTTTTCACATTACATGGAACGAGGTTCGAAGGCGGTAAACTCCATTGTGTAAGTCAAAAGGCTAGTGGAAATGCACATCACATTATTGGAAAGCTAAACTCCATTTAACTCCCACACTTACATAGACGGAAAACAGAAAAAAGCTTGCTGTACATTTCGCAGAATTCGTAATTTAGATCAATCAGTAGAAGTCACAAGCGTAAAGTCCAAGTTAAAAGTGTGAAATACCTAGGTACAATCACCAACGTCCAACCAGGTTGCTCGTTTCTTCCGAGGGTGCCCCCGCTGGAAGAGTCCCAGCCAGTGCTTACATTACAATCGCCTCAGGTCCAAAGTTATTCTTGTACAGTCTGATATATTGGCCGCTACTGAAGAGTCGATATTCCATATCTGATGTCAGAGTCAAGATTCAGTGAAAAACAGCTATTGGATCTGGTGCCCGGCTGAGCGAGCCGTTGGCTCCAATAGGCTTCCGGACATTTGCCCAGTATAAATATGACTGTTCCAAGCCAAATATAAGCTTAATCAGTGTTATTATTGCCTAGATCTTAATCTTCATCTCGTTTGTACCTTTCTAACCCAGTATTTTCCTGCCCAGCGCTGTGACTTACTGTGCTTCCAATGATGGATTCAATTGCCAATTTTACTATCGAGCATTGCTTCACAAGTTCATAAATACTCGATTTTATTCGATACGGGCAATATTTTGAATCGAAGTGCATGTTTGGTCGTTTGTGGTGGAATAATTTTTTTAGGCCGCCCTGTTTGTTAAATGAAGATTTGGAGATGATGATTTTGAAGCTTTTGATAAGACGGCAAGCGGGCGGGCGGGTCAAAACAACCTTAATTCGCTAGCGCCATGCCCTTCACCCTTTGCCTTCTCTCCCGAGAGAATCGTCAACCTCCGTTCTGAAAAGTATCCCGAAATCACAATTTGATAAAAAATACAGATAAGTCATAAACCGTCTATTCATATGCTATTCTATGATATTTCTATTCCCAGAATCGGAACGCCGTCCGTACCTCTATCATGTGGATATCTCATACAAAAAACAGAAAAAAACTCCGCTTCACCAATCATCACCACCAAATCCAATCGTCAACCAGATTTACAACTTCTCCATGTGAGTTGCGTCGTTCTTCTCGTTGATGGATCCAGTCTCAATGTCCTTAGTAGGCTCCTCGATGCCCACCTTGACCTTCTCAGTCCATCCATCGAGACTCTTTCTCTTGAAGATGTTGAGGTAGATGGGGAATGTGATCGCGATGGCGAAACCGATCAATGGGATGAAAAAGGCCTTCTGGGTGTTTCCGCCGAGGGCATCTGCAACGGCGCCAAGCACGGGTGGGAATAAAGCTCCGCCGGAAACACTGGCCACGATGAAGGATGCACCGCGTTTGCTGTGTCTTCCAAGCCCGCGGAGGGAGAGGGTGAAAATCAGAGGGAAGACGCAGGACTCGAAGAATAGTACTAGGAAGATGGATGCGACACCTCCGTTGCCCTTCAGACCGATGACGAGACAAGCGAAGACCACGACACCGGTCAAGAAGCCCATGAGGACGAGACGAGGCTTGACGAACTTGAGCATACCACTGGCGATGAAACGACCGACAGCAAAGCAGCCCTGAGCACCAGCAAGGAGGTTTGCACCAGTGGCGTGAGTAGTGCCAGGTCGGACCCAGGAGACATAGTTAATAAAGTATCCCGCGTAGGCAACTTGGGCGCCGACGTAACAAAATTGTGCGATCACACCAAAGTAGAGTGTGTATTGCTTGCTGAGCGGCTTGTCCTCAAAATCGGTATCTTGGGCCGAGAGTGCAGCTTGCTCGGCCATGTCGGCATCGGTGACTTCAGGAAGGTGGACGAAGAAGAAGACGATAGCGAGGAGGAAGACGAAGATTGCAATGCCAAGATACACCCATTGGACGGAGGTCAAAGAGGTATCGTCAACTTTCTTGAAGATGACTTGGGAAGCAAGGACGGGTGCGACGACTGTTCCAACTGCTTGGAAAGATTGGGCCAGAGTGAGACGGAGCTCAGAGTACTTTGGAGGACCACAGGTGGCAATGAAGGGATTGGCTGCTGTCTCGAGTGTTGAAAGACCACTACCGACAATGAACATGCTCAAGCAGAATCCAACAAAGCTACAATCTTGTTAGCATGGACTCACGAAGGCGGATAGAAATGGAACTTACGATCGCTTAACACCAGATGGCCAGAACATCAAAGCACCGACGCCATAGATGCAAAGACCGGTGATAAATGCCCATCTGTATCCAAATCTACGTACGACCCATCCGGAGTATGTGAGAGGACCGATAAAGTAAGCACTGGAGGCCAAGTCAGTAGAGATTCATTGGACTGAGGGTCTGTCTGAAGGCATGAGATAACGAACCCAAAGTATGCAGCTTGAAGACCACCAGATTGGCCTTGAGAGATGTTCAAAGCTGTCTGGAAATGGGCATTCAGGACATCCAAAAGACCGTACGCGAAACCCCACATGAAGAAGAGGACTGTGACGAGTGCGACAGGGACGATGGATTCCCTGGTGGTAATGTGTCCAGCACCAGTAACGGCATGGTCATCGATGGCGACCATGCTTTTCTTGCGGTCAGCAATGCCTGCCGATGCATTTGAAGCTGTTCTCTCAACAGTCTCCATTATGAATGTTGTTGATGTTGGCAGATGTGGAAGAGTCGGTAAGGGTCAGAGCTGTCTAATGAAAGACCGTTGTTGGTTGGAAGGAGCGATAGCGAGAAGGGCGAATGAACGAGGAATGAACTGCTGATGAAAAGGATTGTTGTCATGGGCATGAGGAGAGATATATACCCCATCATCGAGCTCAACCAACCCATATCCATTCCCCATGCCCCGCCCTCCGCATGAGCTCTTTCAATAAACAACGGTAAGTATCGGTCGAGACACCAGGGCCAAGGATTCCGAGTGTCCGAGATCTGGTTGGTTTATCAAAACTTCGCATCCACAATTCAGACCTCTTCAAAAAAGATCGAATCCCTGGATGGGAAAGGTCGGTCTTTGCCAATGCCTGTACCTTTCCTCTCTGGAGATGCCTGGTCGAATCGCCCGCCCCGGCATATCTACGATGTGGAGAAGCCTTCACACGCCGGCCTCTTTGCCATCCAACAGCAAGCCATCTCCATCTCAGTTGGATCTAGTGCGGCGGCATCGAAGGCACGAAGAAATCCTCTAGAAAGCGGCTTCTGGGATAGCGGCTCTTGGAAGTTGCGTCAATTGGCGTCGGTTCGGCCTTATTATTCGCCTCGAACCAATGATGAGGCACTGGATCTTACTTTCACCCAACATGAGGCGATTTCAACAACTTCCAAGACAAGCAGCCAAGTCACGCAGCGGCACTTCCAAGGCAAAGATTCAGCGAGCGATCACCCTATCCCTACCAGGCTCCGCTGCTGTGCGTCTTGTCGCAGGCGACAAACACAGCTGGAGGCTTCTTGCTGAGGAGCCCGGGGAGGGAGATGACCAGCGAATGAGCTCTTCCTCTTGAGGGGAGTTTCTTTGATTTGGTGAGAGAGCTTCAGGAGAGCTGGAACTCTTGCAGGCTGGCTCTGCTCCAGCCGGGGACTCCATGAGATCCGCTGTCTTCCAGCGAGTCAGCTCCACGGGGCCCTTGGCATCAGGGGTTGACTTCTCCATAGTCACCCCGACAGACCTGACTTCTCCGTATCTCAAGTCTCAGTCTCCGCAGAACCATCACAAGATCGTTGATCTCGCCGCGCTCTTCGCAGTTCTGTCCGCGCGCAGAGTTGATTATCACCACAACTCACCAGAAAGGTCAGGACCGCATTCACGAACGCACGCCACCAAATCCATGGCACCAATAATCCAGCACTAACATCACACACTGCCGAAGCCTTCCAAGCCAACCGCCGAGCCTCTCTTTAGTGCTAGACCAGTCGAATCACGCCTGTTCTCTTATCTCAACAGCGCAAAGTGTTTATCTGATCAAGAACGTGATGACTGAACCAAAATCGAGCTTTGCCTTTGCCTTGGGATTGTTTGGTTTCGCGTTTTGTGGAGAAGCTTTTCTGATGACTCTGCACGTGGATCCTCTCGGCCCTATTCTGAACCTTCACAGGACTCAGACCAGTTCTGAAGGTAAAAATCCCTCGTTTCGCTCCTTGGCATGGTGATTGAAAAATTGGGGATGCTGTATCCATTTTGCGGGGTGGGATGGCGAGGGGTTCTGCTTGCGGAGAATCGCCACATAAGCTGCTGATATTTCCCTCCACGTTTCAACCTCGAGACACGACGCGGCCAAGTTTTTGGATTAACGTTATGGCGAGAGATTCGGATTGAAAACTTTTGAGAACCAGCGATCTTTCATTTCCTTTGTCGGGGTGGCTTTTATAGCGACTTATTCTGCAGCTATGAATTGGAGGTTCGTCATCTTAATTTTATTTCCTTCCGCCAGCTGTCCTGCGATTATTCTTTGACGTTTTGAATATCTTTTTATCATCTTTCTCATCGCGAGTATACTAGAGGGGCTTTTATTTCCGAGTTTTTGAATTCTTCATCGCGCAATCAACATTTCTCGTCAGTTTCGTTTCTCGTGGGGGAACGATCAGGCGGAGGAGATCCAGACTGAATGAGAGTTGCATGCGCGTTTTTGCTTAACTCTTGTCCTTTTCTTCTACGATTCATCGCGCACATCATCCAGTGGCCGTACATACGATTCTATCACCATATTTTCCCAGTCGCAGAAAAATGGGATAGAAGTATGAGATTCGACTTGATTTCGTTTCAACCAGTTTATTTGGGGATATCTTCACCATGACCTAAAGGAGGACCGGTTTGGCTCACAGGACATTCAATAGAAGGGCTGGATTGCAAAACCAGAGGTATTTATCCTTCAAGTTGTTGCCAGCTGCGTGTAAGTACCTTACTTCGCAATTCCTTGAGCTAGAAACAAGTCATGTCGCCTTCAAGCCATGGGTTGCAGTCTTCACAGTTACATGCTTCCAGCTTTCAATGTTCATCATATGATGTTCCTTTTCTTTCTGTCCTTCCGGTACTGGACTTCCGAGCCATCCAACCACACTTGAGCTCGCCTCGCCTCGTTTATACCCGATGTTACATCCATCATCCAAAACCATCTCTGATCGGCACACATCACTTTCAGGCTCTTCACACGCTGCAACAAAAGACCTAACGTGGTCTCGTATCTGTCGGCCAAGGAGGCGTATGTTTTTCATGACGTCGCACACGTGGAGTTCGATGGTAAATGCGATTGTATATGGCAATGATAATTTCGCGTCCACGATTGATGCGACTCTGGAATAAGCGTCCAGAACTGCTTGGGTAGGTTATTAGAGAAATATTGGTATGCTTACTGCTTGGCTACCTGGGCGCGATGACACCTGCGCTTTTCAGTACAGGCCTCATATTCCTGTTTTGACAGCAAGTCTTCCTCGCTGACCACAATGAATTTTGCTTAAATTGCGAGTCAATTGCCGTTTGTTTCTTGCTATCTTCATATTTGCGCAGTAATAATTACTGTCTTTCAGGGGCCGAGGTTCGCTTCGTTCTTCCTCGTTCTCATCCCCCCATTCGACCGAGGAAAGACTGTTTGTTTACCCTCACTACTAAACTCCGGACCGTGTTCCAACAGCCCCAAGATGAATCCATTCGCAAATTCCACCAACCTGTTCAATCATTCGGAGCCCATTCTAGCTGCTCCAACTAGTGGAACATGTAGCTTGCTCACTGGATTCGAGAAAGAGAATATCACCCAGAATCTATTTCAGCCATGTTGCAGTAATGCTGCAGCAGTCGGATATGAACGATCGACTTGCAAGTCCGAAAACGGCTGGGAGACATGCTTTGCTCAACATCGAGAGGACTTTCGTCTCATTGCCGCTGTTTGCAGCACCTCTGGTAGCATCTCACGAAGCAAACCATCGGCCATCGTGATCCTCATTCTGCTGGCGTCTTTCGTTGTCCAAGCCGGCGCTTCCAATATCCCATTCTGGCAGAGACCTGAAGGCACAACGAGCTATGCTGGCCCGGGATCATTCATCCAAGATCTGGAATTCATCAGTGAGAGGACTGCAGACTTTGCCACTACTGCTATCAGCCACGACAATGCAGTAAATCTCCTCGGTGCATTCAGCATCCTAGACTGCCCGCAAAACGGCAAGACAAATCTCGACGAGGCCATCGATGCATCTACTGCTTTCATCAGCGGCATGGGAGACACAGAGATGTCCCTCCAGTCCAAGGTCTGCCACCACGTCGGAATTGGCTCAACACTCGCTCAGATCTGCAACTACTCCAACATGACAATAGACATCGTCCCCGCAGCCGCCGAGTCTGCATTCGCGCTCATGGCCACTCAATGTGCTAGCAAGAAGTCCTCTGGGACGATTCAGACATCCAGTGGTCTGCAATACGCGCTCTTCGCAAAAGTTGGTGTTGGCAAGTCCACCAAAAGTCGCCGATCCCAATCCCAACTCTCCAAACGCTGTCTGGCGTCAGATGAGCCCGCAGTGACAGGCTGCGAGGACGCGGTTTGTACACCAGCGATTGAAGTGAATGGAAGTGGCGATTGTCCAAATGTTGGCAACGACGAGACAGATGGGTGCGCGTACTTCTGTGAGGCGACGGCTGCGAGATATTATGGCGTGCCCACCATCTACGACGACACCAGATATTGCGCAGTAAGTCTGAACTCCAAATCCACCTACTCAAATCCTTTGACATAAACTGACCAGATTTGTATTCTGAAGGGTACAGACTGCTACCTCGAGGAAGGCGAGGCCTTCACCGTCGAGAAATCCATCTCCGTCAATTTCGGCCTCGAAGGACCCGGTCCTCTCGAGTCCGTCCTAAGCGCAGGCATAAGTTTCGGAATCGCCATCTCGGAAACATCCTCTCTCACGCAGGGATTTACATTCGGTGAAGGTGCATGTGGGTGGTGGTATAAAGTCCCAGTTATGATCCATTCGTGTGGGACGCTCAGTGAATACGAGCCGAACTTTGGTGGTGAGTTTCTCTTTCCCCCCTCCTTCCTTATCTTGATGATCTAATCTCAACTAATCTTGTATTAAAAATTGACGTTAATAATCGTGATTTAGGTGAGGGCCCGATATTATATTGCCTCGTCGACGCACCGTTTTCTAAGACGACTCCAGGCGCGTGCTCGGAAATCCAGGCAACGGCAATTAACAGTGACGATCCGGATGTGTTCGTGATTCCCAACTGGGTCAATTGCGGGGATCGCACTGCTTTACCTGAGGATCAGAATTCACAGGCTTGGAAGGATACTTATGCTGGAGACAGTGATGTCGTGCACAATTGCTGAATATTTTAGTTCAAACTGCAAGACTTGAGCGGGCTAAAGTGTTGTGGAAAGTTCCCTTCTGTGGAGCGGGCATGGTGTGCCGCCAAATGTTACCTGGCTGGCATCATCGATTCCGAAATGCTTACGTTGCTTTTCATTCCGCACACGTGTACTCATAGCTACAAAAATCATTTTGTTCACACTTCTATGGAGTCTGGGAATATGCAATACGGAACTCGATCCAGAAATTCTCAATGCTACGTTGTGACGTCAACATTGTCTTGACAGCTTCTCGCTTCCGAAGTTGGGATTCTAGCAGGGGAAATTCTGTTTTGCATCTTCTTCCCAAAACCTGTCTCAAAACTACTTGGCGACTTGGCAACATGCACCTTCAGTTAAACTCTGCAATCCTCTTGGTCCCGGTAGAGATTTGCTTATGCTAGATAAGAATAAATGAGATGTTCTTGATTCAGGCAGTAATTAGAGCTCTTTCATCACCTAAGTAAAGCAGACAATCAAGGGTTAGAATAAACACATCTACTTCTCGCTGTATGGAACGTATCGAGCATTTATTGCTGTAGAATTATTCATGTCATCCAATTTTTTGGGGGAGAACCAATAAAATGCCCACCCTCTTGACCAACCGTCCCAGGTCCAACAGGTCGTTGCAAAATCTCTAACAATTCACGAACAACAATTTCCCCCAGCTCAGCAACTCCATCCTCATTAAGCGTCGCACTCAACAAGGTCCTGGTCCTACATCTAGAAGCAAAACCCACTCCATCAAACCTATTAACCAAGAGCTCGAAAGTATCACCAGACTCTATGATCTCCTGCATAGCATCATCACTCAACCTATCTCGAAGATACTCAATCTGAGCACCGCAGGGAAAATATCCTGCTCACCAAAGCATCCATGTATGTAATAGGAGCAATTTCGTTGGCGACAACCTGGTGCCCATAAATTAGCATCTTAGGCGTTCTATACGTACCCCTAATTCCAGTCGCTCGAGAGCAAATCATTTTTCCTAGCTCTTTGGCTTCGAGGCCAATTGAAGGAACGTAGAAGGGCTCGTATGTTGGTGGGAGAGGCATTGCATGAGATGTGGGTTGCCTGGGATGGCGAAGTCGGAGGTTGACTATATAAAATTGTATATTCTGACCTAGGGCAGGCGCATCTGGATGTCTGATGAAAAGCTCTTTTTATCCAACGACTAGGATTCCAGTCAACAGTTTGAAGATATAAAGAACGCAAAGGTAAAGATATCCTGAGGATATTCACATGGTGTTCGAGTTACTGTTATTGTTCTGCTACAATGCCGAGGCCAGCTTCTGTTCTGGGGAAAGTTTGTTTACGTTCTCTGAGGGGGCTGATCTACAAGTTCGAATCGTAGTCCGGTACTAAAATCAGTAGTCAGCTTGCAGTTGCAGTAAAACTGACTGCCGGCAAATATGCATATGGATAATCACAAGCAGTCTCCAAGGAAAGTCTCCCTCCAAGCGCGATTATTGCGGGGTAGTGGGAGGGCCAGCTCATAAGCTCAGGGGCTTTCTCGCTAAAGACTAGATGGCTTGTTGAGAGGTAACTTCAGCTCTCGAGGAGGATCCGGGCTCTTGATATTGCTAGGTGCTGCTGTAATTCCTCCAAGTTCTTCAATATCGAGTTTGATTTTGCCTCGAAGGTTTTCATTTTTAAGAAGTAAGAAGGGATCCTACAGATGCGTAAAACGAGTAACAAATTACTCAGCTTTCACTCTCTGAGCAGTGATTCCCGAAGCTACCATCCCAGCCAACTACATTACTAATTTCCCGTAATTCTCCCCGTCCTCGAGCATGTCTGGAAATAAAAAGCAGACCAGGCTCGGTACATTATTAGCAGCAGCAATTATTTTCGGGGTGTCTATTTAAGCTTCATTGGGCTGATGATCTGCGACTAAAAACGGCTTCTCTAGCTCTAGTCTCTAAAAATCGGTCGATCCTTGATGCAACAACCAATCAGATCTTGAGCACGGAACGAATACGATTGTGGCTGTCGTCCTCCAGAATGATGCAGTATCTCGTGGGACCAAGCATACCGGCACTGTAAGAAGTGAAGCTGGAGGCGTGCCAGCTCCCAATATGTCAAAAGTCCTCGATGAGCAGTGCAAAGAACTCGAATTCGAATTCAAGGAAAGCAGGAACTGGATGACGCAAACGTATGCATATCTCTGCGCGAAGACCAAGATCCATGGCTTTGTAAGACATTAGTGAAGACGACGGCACGGGTAAACTGGATAGCTTCATGTGGCTTGGACCGCTCACATCGTTTGGGCTGCACGTTTCTCTCAGCATCTGCGTTCGGTACTACGCAAGTGCTTTCTGAGAGGCTGTAACTATTAGGGATTGTTCTCATGTGAGCTACGAAATCAGCTCAAGGTGCTGGATCTCAGATGCCGTTACGTTGATCGACTCTGCTTGCTTTATGGTGGGAGCAGTCTTGGTGCTGAAATTGGATGGTGATCAGCAAATAAACTTTCCGTGCTCCGCGAGACATTGACTCAGAAGACCGTACGGAACAGATGGGATTGAAATATAAGTTTCGGTGACTCCCGCTCGTAGTAGAGCTGAGCTGAGCTGAGCTGCACTGATCAATCCACGGAGGTCCTGTAGACCAAATATTCAAAATGCACATCTCCCTCCTCCCGCTCCTCATCGCAGCGACTTCAGCAGCAACAATCGATACTCGGCAGACTCTGTCTGGAAGCAATGTCTGTAGAACCATTGCCGGACAAATCAAAGGCCAAGTGTACTACCCTTTGACGTTGAGCTCCAACTACAACGATGCCGTTCAGCACTACATGACTTCTTCCTCTGCCAAGTCGACATGTGTTGTTGAGGTAGCCGATGCGAAAGATGTTTCTGCTGTGCTGAGGATCATTGCTGCCACACGGACACCGTTCGCTATCAAGTCTGGTGGCCATGCTTCGAATCCCGGCTTCTCGAGTACGACTGGTGTGCATATCTCGCTGGTCAGGTTGAACCAAGTCACCTTGTCTTCGGATAAAAAGAACGTAGAGATTGGCACTGGACTGGTAAGTATCCATTAAATCTCGACCTAGCTCTGGGTTTGGTTCTGATAATATGTAGCGATGGACTGAAGTGTACGATGCTCTCGATGGATCAGGTGTCCAAGTAGTTGGAGGTCGAGTCGTCGGCCCTGGAGTTGGTGGCTTCACTCTCGGTGGTGGCTACTCCTGGCTCACAGATCAACATGGTCTGACATGCGATACTGTCGTGGCATTCAACTTAGTCCTTCCCAACGGCAGCATCAACAGAGTGGACTCCCGCCAAGCGGATCTATTCTTCGCTCTCAAAGGCGGCCTCAACCGCTTCGGAGTCGTAACCAGTATCGTCTTCAAAACATTTCCCCAGCCAAACCAAGTCTATGGCGGAATCGAGATCTTCGGTCCCGATGCCCTACCTGATCTCATCAAGGCAACCGAGACATTCCAAAATGAGAATACCGATCCGAAAGCCCAATTGATCTTGACCATCAACGGCGGCATTCTGCCTGGCGCTATTCTCATTCTATTCTACGACGGCCCAACCCGACCATCAGCGTTCGATCCCTACAACGATATCAGCGGCCTTTCTATCTCAACAGCGAAGACTCAATCATTCTCCTCCTTTGCAAAAGGCACACCATCCAACCTCCAAGCCGGCCACCGCGGTGCCTTCCACACTCTCATGACCACCGGCCTAACCGAGACCTTCATGGCCGCAGTTTACAACGAATCTAGCTATTACGGCACCCTCGCCCTCCTAAACAGTGGCACATTCCTCTCATACGACGTCGAGCCCTTCCTCAAATACGGCAAATACGCGACCGATTCCGCATTTCCTCATTCCAGCTCACCACTTCCATTGAACTTGTACTTTTCTTGGGATGATCCGTCGAAAGATGCGTTCTGGAGGGGTATCATGCAGCAAAGTATTGATACTCTGACGGAAGTTGCAAAGAAGGAGGGAATTTTCAATGCGGCTGATCCGGCATATCCGAATTATGCTCTAGATACTTATTCAAGTGCGCAGCTTTATGGGCCGGCGAATGCGGGGAGACTGAGGGCGATTCAGGCGAGAGTTGATCCGAATGGTGTTATGGGTCTTGCTGGGGGCTTTAGGTTCTAGATCTGGAGTGACCTTACGTTCTGTTATGACGAAAATCGATATTGAAGCGAAAGAATCTTTTGTGAGGTATGAGATGATCCGGATTTTGGACAGATTTTAAAACTGAGTGATAGACAAGACAAGGGGCATTCTATTATCACACAGCACTCATGATAAGCAAGATCAATAAAATACTGCATTCTCTGCGAAAAAAAAAAAAAAAGTCGTTTATTCCATCCCCCCCTGTTGCCCCCCTTGCAAGATCGATGTCCCTTGATATTGTTTTTTGAGGTTCAAATCCCGATGCCCAATTCTCACAAGGAGTTCCATGATGCCCTGGTCCGCCCCAAGGACGGCTGACTCTAGTTTTGAGCGCTTTCAAATATCATATAAGAAGGGCGGGTTTATTCAATGACTGTCAAACGAATCATTTGGAGATGATCTACTATTTGTGATACTTGCTCACAAACTCGGCAACATTTTGCTCAACATCATGCTGGTGCGAATAGCTCAGGACATGCTGACCTCCCTCGATGATAAGCAGACGAGCATCCAAAGAGTTTGTGAATAACTTGATTTCTTTCTCCGCACTCGCAACTGGAATCAGTGCATCCAAGGTTCCCTGATCTTGGTGTCAGCATGCAGTGACATGAAGTTTTAAATATTCTGGGATCCTGCTTACGTGTAACCAAAGCACTGGACACCTGACATACTCAAGTCTGCCATGGAGTCCATCACGATCTCTCATACTGATGACAGCCATTCTCAACGTCCTTCTTCCTTCATCCCCTCGATAGCTATCTTTGATTGTCTTTCTCCAGAAAGTCCTCGTCTCGTCATCGCAGGCCTTTCCAAAATCAATATCGATGCAAAAGTCGCAAAACTGGTCATCCAGTGCAAATTCTGGCGTTGGAATTGTGCTAGTCCAGGCATCAATCAAAGCGTTAGAACCGGTGATCCCGTCCCAGCATCCAAGATTGTGTGCGGCTTCAGACTCGTAATCCATCAGGGAACCGATGGGAATAATTCCTTCGATCTACGACCAGATTAACATTCGCCATGCCTTCAAATCGAAAGGATTGAAATGCTACCTACCCTGTCCGGCGCTATCAATGCCATACGGGCGGTGATCCAGCCTCCTTGGCTAGTGCCGAGGGCGAACGCTTTCATGATACCTAGAACATCCATGAGCTGAATGTTGATGATAGCGGTGTCCCAGTAAGTGAAGGTGTCATTCTTGGTTTTCGTTGCACCATGCCCAATGACATCTATTCCAAGCAAATTCATCTTGTCTTTAAGAAATTCACTCTTGTAGTGCATGGCATACGCTTCTGATGACATCGCAAAGCCATGGATGAGGATCAGAGTCGGCTTCGAATTGTCGTAGAGTCGTGGCATCTGATATCCAACATCCGTGCCACCCAAATGAGGGACGCGAATAATTTTTGTAGTCGATGACATCGCAAGGGTGTTTTAGCTATTTCGCAAGTCTCTTATGGATGGAATTCCACATTATATATCGTTATAAAGGGTTGTTCAGCGGGTGGCGCTAGGGACTACGCCGATCAGGAGATGACAGGATCGGAGTTAACAGATGCTGTGGCATCAGGAAGCTGGGCCGTACCGAGACTGGCCCAAAAAAGTTAGAATGCGCTCTTGTTCATGCATTCGAGAACTCTAAATAATGCCCCTCTTCCAGGTTATGAGTCATAGTCATCTCGTTTCGGTTAGCAACATCCTTCGAGGCTCGGAAAACAATGCAGTGCATCGTCGTACATGAGAAGGAGGGGTTGATGATAAACATCAGCTGCGACAGTGAGGGGCGGGCTGCAGAGAGGACAGTCATTGGTTACAATCACGCCGTGTGAATCACTATGGGAGAACGCAGCCTTAATGTATATTGAAGTCGGACGTTTCTAAACTTTCTATGTAGCCAAGTCTGCTCTGGCCGATAGACAACCATACATGAATGAAAAGCTGCTAGACACCTTGGATTCATCTGAAGTCCTGTCCTTCACCCCTTCATTCCAAATTGAGACAAGATAGGCTGGAAAGCACCCCTCCAAGCTTGAACTCCCATAGCAGAAAACCCAGTTGATATCTCCTTCAGATCTTCCCCACTCTCCAAAGAAGCAATAACAGTCTTCATGTACTCGTCAATTGGCATTGGCGAGTTGGCGCTTGTCTGTCCACCTTGGGCCTTGAACGTTTCCTCGCGGATTTTGAGATCAAGTTCGGTGTCAACATATGGCGGGGCGAGCTCAATAACTTTGACGTTAGTCCCAGCCAATTGTGTTCGCAAAGTGACAGTGAACTGGTGGATGCCTGACTTTGTGCCGTTGTAGACAGGGTACTCTGCAAGTGGTATATATGCGAGTGCAGAAGAAACCGGCACGAAGGTCGTAGGACGCTTGAGAGACAAAAGGTGCGGAATGACAGCCCTGGCGATGACCACTGGGGCAGTGAAATTGGTCGTGATTTCGGACACGATGGATGCCACAGTTGAGGTGGAAGAATCCGCAAACTTCAAAGTTTCCATCTTTCCAGCCATGGCGACCACAGAATCTAGTGCTGGGTAGCTGGCGAAGAGTTCAGCGAACTTGGACTCGATGGCTGAGATATTCTCGACGTCGAACTCAAAAATATCTAGGCCTGGAAGCTGAGCTGCAAGAGTCTGGAGGCGATCGAGACGGCGACCCGCGGCGATGACTTTCTTTCCTTTGGAGTGGAAATAGCGAACAAAGGCCTCGCCTATTCCAGATGTAGCTCCGAGGATCAAGATGGTGTCGATGTTGGCTGTCATTTTGAAATTGATGCAGCGAATGCTAAGAGTCTGAGGTGTGAAGAAGATGTATCTGCAGAGTAGATGTTGTCTGATGAGTGAATTGAAAGGTAGGAGGACGAGTGAGGTGGTTTTATAATATTTCTCCAGGACTATCGCAAACGTCGACTTTAAGTCTAATATTCATTTTCATCAATATGACTGTTTAAACACCGAAAATATTACAAATTTCACGTTGGTCCGTCAGTTCTGTCGGCTCTGATGACTTTGAGGAAATGAAGTTTCGGACATAGATTTACATTTTGGGCCGAAAGGCAAAGGTACCTAATGTTTTCTAATTATTACTAGATCCGTGGCCTGACTATCAGTAGGGGTTAATAGACTTACCCATAAATATTTTGACTTTCGGCTTTGCAAAGACCCTTTGGTAAGGGACCCTTTGGTAAAGTTGTTCTGTATCTACTGATTTGTTCACCGTCACAGAATGAACAAAGCTAATAAATAACACTTAACTGCTCTAAGAAACTGACAAGATCACATGCAAGGGGTGGTCTGGGATTGGTATGGCTCGGAGGTCAAGTATGATCACTTTGCATTGTTTTCCTTTCCAAGCCCAGCTTCCCAGCTATTCTTCCCCGGCTATGAACCTGCGGCCGACTTTTAAGCCGACGGTCTCTTCGGCTTCGTTGTTTAGGGCGTAGAGTACTGTCAATGATCCGACGAACAGGAACCACTTATTCGTAATGCACAATGAAGCACTAACATGTTGAGTCCAATGAGCAATATCAGCTCAAACTCCTGTCACCATCAGCTGTCTGCATGTATGCATATAATTACCTACATCCAAAATCACGCTGATTGCTCATTCTCTCGCCAGTAGACCAATCTATGCCACGAAGAATAGTTACTCCAGACTTCCTTTCGTGGCAGTTGCATTGGTCTAATTACACCCTACCGGCTGCCGATCTTACCCGATGGGAAATCTCATAGTTGCTTGTAGTAAGCGAATTACAAGAATAGTTGTCTGTCAAAAGTTATATTTCCCCAAGGTCACCGATGACTTCCTGAATCTGTCATTGGATTCAAACTCATGACTCACCTATGATGAAGCTCGCCAAGCTAACTAATGCAGCTTGCTTATGGTCTTGGCGGGGTCGAACCCAGGGGGTTTATTTATTTCGATCAAGTCTTAAGCGACATTTATGCTACAGCCTCACTCCCTGTGGAGGACAGGATTTAGAGTGAGAGTTATGAGGGGCATTCTGGATTTCTTATATCCCTCTAAGCATTGGACGTGCAAGTTCGTTTGCATTGTTGCCGTTTTATGCATCGTGTCTCGCAATTCACGTGGCTGCTGGCTCTGTCTTCGCCACAAAAGTCTCGGCGAGATCGTGGGCTTGTAGGTATGGAAATTGGTTCGGCGGATGAGTGCATCTGTTGGGCCACGGAAATAGTAGACAATTAATTCTAATCACGGTTTGTGGATAATGCTTGTATTCAAGCCAGGAGTTGTTTCATCGTATCGGTACGATGGCAGATCGTCGGTTGGAGAATCCCGAAGACATGGTTGGTGGGTGATCTTCTGGTAAATACACCGCCAAGAAACACTCTCCGAAGTCCAAACATTACTCATGCTTTAAATGTCACCAGTAGCCGAGGAACTCGGTTTTTATTTCTCGACTTCTTCGATTAATCGGACTGACGTCTGATTAGAGGGCTGGTGCAATTCTTGGCTTGTTGTTAAGGATCTTGCGATTTTGCAGGGAAAGCGATGGTGGTAACTGGGTGCGATTAGTTATTAATGGATTCAACTGAGATCTTCTCGTTCACATTCAAAGGAACGAATTTGAAACCCAAGATAAGGCGCAGCCTAGATGGTGCTGTGTTTTCCCCCTCTTACCAGCTGAGGTGTTCGTACTCATGTTGATGGTCCTGCCCTGTCCAAGTTCAGCCACCGGGCCCGTTGGGAGTTGAAACAAGCATGAACTACACATACTATAGTATAGTTTCTTGGGATATTACTATTTTCGAACATCTCCAGCGATTTCAAGACCACCTGCCCAAGAAGTCCATATTGGTGGGTGAACTTCGTCCGCTCTCTCCCTCTAATCTAAGGAGTGGATCTAGTCAGGAGTCAGGAGCATCGAGTGTGAAAGTAGGACCCAGCTTAGATATATATATGATGTCTGTTGAGTCAATTGAATCTACATCCCTCTCTTCATCATTACTTCACAATGTCTTCTTTCAAGAATATTCTGGTCCTCGCACTGGCTGCTGGCCTTTTCGGCGCAACAGACGCTTATCAAGTCGGAGTAGAGAATCGCACCCTCGAACAAATCCACGCAGCCGCACTGACAGAAGGTGGTATTGTCACTCTATGGCACGGAGGTGATGAAGCCAACCAGGTCGATGGTCTCAAAACCGCTTTTGAGGCTAAATTCCCAGGAATGACCCTGAACCTCACGGCCGACCTGAGCAAATACATCGATGGCAGAGTAGATCAACAGTTGGCTGGAGACAATGTGTTTGTTGATACCATCATGTTGCAGACATTGCATGACTTTCCAAGGTGGAAGGCTGAGGGTGCTTTGATGAACTACAAGCCTCTTGGGTTCAATGGTTAGTTCGTCGCGATACCACGCCTGACCCCAAAATACTAATGTCCCTGCAGAGCTCTATCCCGAATTCAAAGACGCTGATGGCGCATACACTGGCATGTCGGTCTTCGGGTGGTCCAACATTTGGAATACCAACTTCGTAACGAATCCACCAAAAGAATACACAGATTATCTAAAGCCGGAATTCAAGGATAAACTTGTCATTACCTATCCCAATGACGACGATGCTGTCCTTTGGCAATTTGATCTCATGTAAGGTCTTGATGGCTCCTCCTGTGTGGACTTACTAACATCATGGCAGTATCAAGAAGTATGGTTGGAAGTGGTTTGATGACTTGCTTCTGCAGAATCCAAGATGGGTTCGCGGCACTGCAACGGCTGTCGGCCTTATTATGTCTTCTAACGGTACCTATGTCGCAACATTCGGCTCTGGAATCGGCCTCAACGCATTCGGCCCTCTTGGCATCTCGTTCCCCACCGAGTCTAACTTCACCTCCTGGTCTCAGACCGGTGCCATCCTCAAGAAAGCTCCTCACCCAGAGGGTGCTAAACTCCTACACAGCTGGATGCTCAGTCTCGAGCGTCAGAATGGTGGTGCATGGAGCCCTCGTCGCGATGCGAATGCTCCAGCCAACTTTCCCGCCATCAAAGATATGCCTGCGACTGACCCGGCAGCCTTCCTACCATGGATGGAGGACAGGGCAGCTGTTGAGAGATTGCGGTTCCTCGTTGAGGACAAGATTGGATCAGCTCAAGGGTTGTCTCCACTCATCGATGATCTTTGATTGGAAAGGAGGGCACAATGAGAGTATCAATTTCCACTTTGTTCCGCCTTGGGATGTTCGTTCTTCAGCGACTCCGCGAAATGCTGTATTTACCGTTTCGATTCACTTTGTAACATATTTACCGCAAGAACATTGATTTCTGCCCCTTTCTCATCTGTGCAGTAACTTATTACCGTGCACCGTTTATTTAGTGCCCGGAGATGTTCGCATGACCGTGGAGGCTAGTTCAGCCAGTTTTCCCACAAAAAGCAGGTTCACGCTGCCCAGTCAAAGGCAATTCGCAAGGAACTCAAGATGGTGAAATCAGTTCTACCTTACACCCAGATGGAATATAATTAGGGAAAACCGATAATTCTCAAATCTGCGACTCAAATAATAAGAAAAATGCAACCTCGCTTGGTCTGCCAGAGGCTTCATATAAAGTAAACATGGAACTTTAGAAAGGTGGTTGATGTGCAGCTAATAAGCTTCGTCTGTTTCTTCAGCATCGTTCAGCAATGCAATAGAAATACCGGGTCCAGCTAGCGAATGAATTAAATAACCCGCATCGTACTTAAAGGTGCGGGAATGTAAGTCTCTGGGCAGCATGAATTCCTTCATCAGTGGTCTCTATGGTACGCCATTTATGCCTCCACGTAGTCAGCTGAACCACTGGTGGCGCTTTGCAGCCTCACCAATTCGAAGCACGATGTAATCCTGAAAGTTATTCATGGACGAACGACAGCCACAGATAAACAATGAAAAAGCTTGTTAAACGAATCCTCGGCAGCTCGCGTGACAGCGGCGTTACTCGGACTTCTTCTTCCCAACTCGCAGAGCCAGAAGATTCTTCCGATGTCGATACCCCGCTTTGCGCCGTTTGTCTGGACTTCAACTGGGAACGATATGAGCGAGATCCCGAGGACAAAGGCGACGAGTTTGCGAAGCGGCATCTTGAAGTCCCTCTGGAGTTGATGCGCAATTCGGTGGGATGCTCACTATGCGAGGGTGTAGCCTACGCCGTGATGGCGTTTGGGGAACTAAACACTGCTGTAACGTCAAAAGAATTGTCACCCGATGTCAAACTCGGCTTATCTTTGCTCAAAACTGGGAAAGCTGAGTTGGAGGTACGAGATGGTGACAGGTGGGTGATCATCTTCTGTCTGGACTTCTATATCCCTGTAGGTAAGAAAGCCAGCTCCCTGCTGTGAATTCAAGTTTATAAACTATCCTAGGATTACCTTCAACCTGTCGTAACTTTCGAGTGTCGCCTGAACTGCCCTCCATTCTTGACGTCGAAATAGCTGCTAGTTTTGTCACCTCGCATTTAGATGTGTGTAACTCGACACACCTTCTGTGTCGTGCGAAAGACTTCTCAATGCCTTCCAGGCTCGTGTATGTTCCACCCAAGGATGGACGTAAATCTATCCGACTTATCGAGAACCTGCATTCAAGGCAAAATTACGTCACGCTGAGCCATTGTTGGGGAGAACTATCTTCATTGTCCACAACAACTAAATCATCGATGAAGGCGAGACTTGATAAGATAGTCTGGAACGATCTTCCAAAGACCTTTCAAGACGCCATAAGTCTCGTACAGAAGCTGAAGATCGAGTATATATGGATTGATTCCCTATGCATCATTCAAGATGATGACGAGGATTGGAAACGAGAATCTGTTAAGATGGCTGAAATATACTCCCAAGCTTACCTCACAATTTCTGCCACTTGCGCCTCAAATGGCCAGGTTGGATGCTTCCCCCCGCGCTGGCATAGAACCAATCACGGAGCAATGGTTCCGTACTCTGCCGTAGGACCTATCAGCGACGAAATATTTTCGAGATTCGGCTTCACTGCTCGATTTTGTCCCAGTTCACATGGCCATATCTTCCTTCAATCTCCACCAGAAAGCGGCGCTCCTCTGTGGCTGCGAGCTTGGGCATTCCAAGAACGAACACTTTCTACTCGCACGATCCACTTCCACGGCGAGGAGATGATATGGGAGTGTCATGAAGCCCTAAGCTGCGAATGTGGGCAGTTCTGTGCTGAGAATTCATCTCACTTTCTATCTTGGGGAAATTCCGGGTCAGTCAGACTAGCAACTACCGGAAGTAGAAGCCGTAGCACGGGACTTCCTGATCCGATGAAAGGGTGGTTTAGCATTGTCTCAACATTCAGCAAGTTGGACATAACTTTCGAGTCTGACAGGTTGCCCGCAATCTCTGGGATTGCCAATGTCATGTCGAACCAGTTCAAGGAGTCCTATATCGCTGGTATCTGGGGCTCGGAACTTGCCCGAGGGTTGCTATGGAGTCAGTACGGCCACCAAAAAAGCATCCGAGTTGCAGGAACTCCGAGATGTTATGTTCCAACCTGGACATGGGCGTCTGCCGAATTGGTTCTTCGCAAGAGTGATGGCTTGATGTCATCAAGAGCAAACCTTCATGCAGATCCATGCTTCAGCTCTCCATCATTCGAGTCTCGTGTTCCAGTCATCAAGCCCATAGTTGAGCGCGAGGAGGCTGCAATTCAAGTGCGAGGCAAGACAATAACGTGCAGTCTTCGAAACCGGCATAAAAGATCTTCGGATGACTACCCTGAGCATGAATTGACTTTCCAAGGAGAAACATGTTACGTAATCCTCGATGTAATGTGTACGGTTGAAGATGAGGATGTGAATGACCATCTGGAAGTCTTGTGCTTGCTAGTGGGAATTTCTGACTACGACTTTTATCCAATCTGGGAGCGTCGATACATCTTTCTGGACCCCTACATTGTTCAATATGGGCTGGTACTTCAAAAGACAAGTACTGGTCAGTACACACGAGTTGGGGTACTCGAGATAGACAGTCGGAAAGATTGGTTTGCATACTCAAAGCTTCAAACAGTTGAGATTATTTGAGGGGCGAGGATAATAGATCAATTTCTCGATTTGTCGTTCACATTGCAAAAATTACAGCCTCCACTTCTCACGCTCGGTTTAGATGAAGAACTGGTCAAAACCAGCATTCCGCGAGGCACGACTCGTAAGATGTGATTACTCGAAATCTACAAACATCTCCGAAGATTGTACAGATTGATGGGTTATGCCAGTTCATCAAGTTAAGTTACTTCGCCCCATTTATACCTTGCCGCATATAGCCTTTTACTTAAGGTTGGGGCTGATGAGCCGCCAAATCCCTGCCTCACATCATGACAATGCCGGAAGCCAAGGCGAATCGCCAAGTCGGCTACTGCAGCTTGCTTACGGGTATGACGCGAAGCGAGGTTTATGTTTACTTCGACGCGAGCATTAAAGTTCATCCCTACAATTCTCATACCTTATTTTACTCATACGAGAAGGCCAAGTGGAGTAAGGCCGCGCAACTCTCTGGAGATCCATTGCTAGCAACGAAGGAGGGTGGAGAGAAATCTGGCCGACAAACAGTTCGGACGTCGACATCTCGGACTAACAACCAAGTTTTGCCTAGGACGATTCCTAGAAGGATTTCCCCCCGTTTGCCTATTATAATTGGGAAGCAAACAGGCTAATAATCGTTTACGATGAAGTTTCAAGAAGCCGTGCGCGAGAGATGGATATGGTTCAGCAGTTTCCCCTTGCCCACTCATCTTCCATTCGTCAGCCACATGGCTACCCACAGCACTTCTTTGCCTGGTACGAGTAGATGAGCCTTTGAACTGATGTTGCCGTAAGCGCGTCAGTGTAAATGTATTCTGGAATAAATGTTCTTCCGACTTTAAGTGAGTTTGTCTTTCAAACGTCAGTCCGGGGTTTCCATGGTCACAACTGGTAGGCTGAAGCGCCTCGATTCATCAAGGTCAAGTTTCCATCATTTCAAACCCCTGGATAAGAATTTCCAACTCGTGCCGATGCTCCTATAGTGAATCTAAGGTCGTGAGTGGATACGTGTGCTCCCTTTCGAGCACGTCCAAATGCATTGCATTGGCCAGAAATATGATTTTTATTTGCCTTTCTGTTCCCCCCTCTGCCCTGACCGTCCAGCCTTCACCACGCTACGCAACGCAAGTTATTTCTTGAACAACCTCGCTGGGCAAGAGTACTCACTTTACGGAAGATGATAGAGGTAGACATCAATCATGCATTGATATATTACGTGGGTCACTAACCATTCCACAGCCACTCTCATGACGTTGTATTCCATGTTCATTGGCACTTGTTGATATCATGCCAATATCTTGGCAGGGGGCATCTCGGCGTCACTTTTTCGAAAGCAATTCTATAATGGCCGGCAATGCAGCTATAAGAACAGCGACATCTCCCAATTCAAAAGGGCATCGCTTCCATCAAGCCCTCAACCACACAGTCTTCCACTGCGCCTACACACTCTAGGTCCAAAATCAACACGAATATGATCGGACGTAACCTTGTCTCGCTCGGCGTCGTTATGGCTGTCTCTGCCATGACTGCCACAGCCCAAAATCTGTCCTTCGGAGCCGACAACTTCTACGTTAGCAATGCCGTCACTATGCAACCAATCTTCTTCCCGAATCAGTTCAACATGACCATCGCTGGAAACCTGTTCGTTCCCAACAATCTCAGTGGCAATGCGTCTGCAATTGTCGTTGGACCTCCTTTCGGCGCCACCAAAGAACAAAGCGCGAATCTCTATGCCACCAAACTAGCTGAGCGAGGATTCGTCACTATTTCGATTGATCCAGCTTTCTGGGGTGCAAGTGAAGGTACACCACGGCAAGCTGTTCTACCAGACATGTACGCAGAGTCCTTCAGCGCAGCGGTGGACTATTTGAGTCTGCAGACGTTCGTCGACCGCGAGCGGATCGGTGGCCTTGGGATTTGTGGTAGCGGTTCGTGGGTCATCACCGCCGCGAAGATCGATACTCGTATCAAGGCCGTTGCTACTTCCAGCATGTACGACATGGGCGCTGCTACTCGGGACGGGATGCAAAACGGTGTTGACTTCGCACAAAGACAAGCCAACATCGCCACTGGGGCAGCACAGAGACAGATTGAGGTCGATGGAGGGGAGACTGCATATACAGGTGGAACCCCCCAGGCAATCACCGAGAACTCCACGGCCATCGATATTGAGTTCTTCGACTTCTACCGCACCGCTCGGGGTGAATTCACACCTCCCAGCTCCCTGCCAACTCTTACCACATACCCAACACTATCGTCAGCTTTCAGGTTGATAAACTACTACCCGCTCGAGGGCATGAATATCATCTCGCCGCGCCCAGTCATGTTCATCGCGGGCACACAGGCACACTCCAGAGAGTTTGCAGAGGATGCTTACTATCTAGCCGGATATCCAAAGGAGTTGGTGTGGGTGGAAGGAGCTGGGCATGTTGATCTTTACGATCGAACGGAACTCATTCCATTTGACAGGCTGACCAGCTTCTTCCAAGATGGTCTTGGTCAGCAAGTTTTCGCCAGCAATGCCACCACTAGCTCTCGCCGTCGTTGAAACCAACTTTGAGAGAGCTACAATGTTGATCGAATGCATTCTCCATGCTCCAACCCAGAATGCTATCTTCAATTCGCATATTGCTCTAGTGTTACTCCTGGAGAATATAGCCAGTTCAATTCAGACAATATGAATTAGCAATTCTATCATATACCTCCTCTGCCGTAACGCAAAGCTTAGACCGTGAAAACTCCTGCAATTACTCCTAAACCTTGTTTTGGTGATACTGTTGGTGGGAACTGAGTTAAATCACAGTCGGTTTGGCACCCTCAATTTGAAATGGAAGTCAATTCATTCGGAAACGAAGGGTGTTTGACACTTTTCATTTCTATTGAGGTTCTGCAAAACCACTGTGACAGTCATAGCCAGCCAGGTACACTCTTCCCACTTCCAGCCACCAGTATGTGCATATGAACAAATGTTATCGAGAGAAGGCGTAGAAGAGAAATAACTCAGAACCATCATCTCTGTGCAGTTGCACTTAGACTATCCATCTATGCACCCTTCGGCTCGTCATGCTGTTTACACAGGCTGGAGGAACAACAACCGCAACAGATGGGATCCACTTGAAGCTAAGACGAGCATTCTCGAACGGGTATGACAACTCAATCTTCTCATACTCGGGGGGATCAGGACGACCAAGAGTAACAACATGCTCAACAAACTTGTTTTCAAGAAGTGCAGTCAAGGTACCCAACTTGATTTCTCTAACAGTCCTAAGATTCTTTGCATTCTTTGAACCCTGAACACCCTTGGGACGACCCGGAATGCCCTCGACAAGTTCCGTGAGCTTCTTCTCCCTCGCAAACATTGTCAAGTTTCCATCAACGGTCTCAGCTACCAACATCGATTTTCTGAGAGAAAGCTCAAATATGATCTGCTTCAACTTGGCTGGTCTGGCCTCGTAGAGGAAGTATTGCTTTTGTAGGGCGGTGAAGACTTCGGGATCGTAGTGGGTTGGTAGAAGGAGGTTTTGGATCCGGGAGAGAACGCTTTTGGTGAAGTTGTAACCCTCATAGATAGGCTGTCCGATTGGAACTGTCTTGGCGACTACATCACAGAAGGTGGTACCGGGCTTGGGTAGTGCTGATAGGACAACGACAGGTTTATCAGCCAGTGGATCGACGTGGGGATGCCAGAAGATGTCAACTTCAAAGTTGATGAAGTACATCCGATTTGTGGAGGGGACGCCGGGGGTCTCTGTCAATTGGGGAGTGGGACCATAGGTGTATGGGTAGATGGAGAAGGCAAAGCCACACTCCTTGTGTCCGGGGAAAATTTGACGGACCATTCGGGCACCAGCAGGAACCTCTTGGACACCACCATCTCGAAGTTTTTGCCGGTAGACGCGATTGAGGACAACAGTGTACTTCGAGAAATCTCCTGGTTAGTATTTGCTTCTCGGAACCAAAACTGCTCGGATTGAAGGGTTCAGTACGTACGTATATCTTGCCTTCGTTGCGAGACTCAGTGCAGACATGGAAGACGGCGGGAACGCCGAGCTGGGACTTCAGCTTCTCCTTGCAGGAAACGGATGGGCCAGAACTGAGACCACTGTGCAACAGAGACACGACTCGGGGGACAGAGCACACTTCCTTCCAAATCTTTTGGCGAAGTCTGGAGACCACGTAGTTAACATCTAGGCAATGAGTTTAATGTTGCAGGCTTGGGTAGAGACTCACTCAAGAGGGAGACGTGGGAAAGGTAGGAAGCTTGTTAAAAGACCAGGACCCTCCTCAAGATCGAGGACCGCAAACTTCGAGATGAGATCCTTGATTCGCGACATGTTGAACGATGCCTTGAATTGCTGCGGACCAACCAGATAGAACCTCAAACGCTGCCTCGAAGTTGCGGCGATAAGGCGGTAATGCTGTGCAAACCAAAAAGGTCAAGGTTGGGAGATGAACTCAAGACGCGCCTTGAAGCTTAGTCATACTTCACTAAAGATCTTTTTGAGGCAAAAGTAAACAAAGGCGCCAAGAGTGTTCACCCATGTGACTTGAGCTGAATTGGGTCAGGTCCTCTGTTGATTTCTGCAGATTTGCTACATGTCTCACAACGTTTGTAAAGACTTAAGTCGTGATTGTTCAATCATGTTCAAGCTTGATTGTCCACTCTTTGACGAGAAAATGGAAGTTTGTTCAAAGACTGTGATCATGTTGAAACGAAAATCATTGTGGAACAAAACCACATGAGCAGGCTTTATTTCTTTGAAGAACAACCCTATGAACAGCCTTGGAGGGGTTCTCATTGGCTTTTAAACCTTTAAATAGACGCGGGGTTGCCAGTTGCAAAGCCAGATTGTGATCCATTCACACGCACTTCGGTTAACGGGTGAACGAGACATTCACTACAAATTTTTGATCTAGTGCCTTTGAAGCGGTGAGCCTCGTCATATCTTGTATTTAGACATAAAGTTTTCGAACAAAATCAACTCCCCTCCACAACCCAACACGGTCGATTGCAACCCGCACGACTTCTACCTGCACCATGGACACTGCCACCGAACCTCAGGTCGTTAATCCAGACGACTCCACGATCACCACACCATCCGACCCTTGGAGCACCGCCTACCTTCAAAGCTCCCTGCAATCCCTCAATCTTGTATTTCCAAACCACCAGCCAAGCCCCCGACTCCAAAACCTCCTGGGCCAACTCCCGCAGCTTGATCTCAATCCCAAGTCGCTGACTCTCAAAGAGTTCACCTTCTTTCCTCAGCTGCCTCTAGAGCTTCGTCAGACCATCTGGGGAATTGAAGCAAACGATCATCGGAGATTTTTCGAGTTAAGTAACCAAAATGGTGCAATCTTCACTCCGTGTGCGGATGTGTCTGGCATTGAAGGTAGATCGGCCCAACATACTATTCCGACGATCCTTCACATTTCCCACGAGTCCCGCGCCGAGGCCCTAAGATATTTCACTCCCTGCTATGATCAGTGGGCTCGTGGTACTGTCTATATCAACTTCAACAACGATACGCTAGTCCTTGACGAGGACTGCGTGGAAGTTGCACTGCACCGTTTTGATCAGATGCAGTGGACTCACCATTGGACTCACCCGGAACAATCTCTGGTCATGTAAGATTCATGGAGTTTGAGCGCCGCAACACTCAAGAAGTTCAAGGCAGTGTGCCTTACAAAGCTGTTAAACTCGACTAGAAGGAGGTACCTATTGACTGGAATGATGGCATTTCCTCGCTCCCTCGCCAGGATGTTCGAGCTCTTGCCTTCAATGGAAGAACTAACGCTTGGTGGGCAGGAAACCTTTGCGGAAGGCAGCACCGCCAACCGGACTCAAGGGGATGAAGGATATTTCTGGAGAGAGCTTGCCTTTGAAGACAAGGGCAGAGCCCTGATAAAGAGACATCAGGGACTCATCGCGAAGGACCCAAAGCTCCCGGCGTGTGTTCGTAAAGCTGCTCTAAAGGCTGTCGTTATGACCACGGGGGTGTACGAGGATAGATTCAGATTCACCCATTCGATACTTCTCGAGGAAGATCTCGGACCGGTTAGACTGGTCAATGGAGAGTATCGGGATGGGACTTTGCAATACACACCATAAGAGTTGAGCTTATGAGTTTAGGGTTGACCGTTCTTTGGAGACTATTAAGTTTGGGGGGAGAAAGAGTGCCTTGCAAGGCAAAGGCAAAAAGTAAACTATTACTTGACACAAAGCAATCAATTCCATTTCAAACCGACCATCAAGAACTCATTCCTACCCAATCAATTATCATTGATGTATATATTATATCTAAATAAATAAACTATAGAGTATGTGAATTAAAACGACACCCTGCTACTCACACCCCTACCGCAAAGGTAACAAACATAACAAAAGGTCCCAAAATAAACCTCTTCGCGGTGCAAGACTTTACCAAGCTATATACGTACAAATGGAAAGCTGCTTATAAATATTATCTATCTAGGTATATATAGCCTATCGACTTATTTGCTTGCCACCTGAATTCCCCACCATATGTGACATGTCTATCTAATTCTTGGATTACGGACCTCCAATCCCTGTATACATATATAGGTAACTTCAAGTCACAGTATCTAGTAAAAACTTTAGTTTATAACTACAAAGGGATGGACTTTAATTTACCCCACGGTATGCATTCACTGAACAGGCGTTACATTTTAGTATATAACTTCCTCTCCATATCTTGAACTTAAACTGTACCTGGAATTAATTCCCGTCCCTAGCCCATCTATCAAAGATGAAGAGTAAGGAAGCAAATACACCATCGACAAGCTCTGCACTAGCAATGAAGTACGTCCATCAGTTCAGTGTTGAATCTTCCAAACACCTCCACCTCGCAACAGCAAATCAAAGCAGAAAGTTTTGTTTATATTTGTAAAGTAGGTATGGCGGGTGATACAGCACCGAATTATGACAGAGATATATACACTATACTTAAAAGTAAGGTACCTTACCTTTTCGAGCGCAGCGAGCCTGGGGGTTTGGGGGCCTGCCCCCATAATATAGCGATGCACACACATGTTAGGTAGGAAGTTACTGTTTACTTTACTGCCAGTTTAGTTTAGTTTACTCACTCACTCGCTACCTGTTTCAATTTGGATATTTCATGGGGGCAAGCCCCCAAACCCCCAAACCCCCTGGCTCGCTGCGCTCGGAGGAGTTTTTTTTTTTTGATTTTGAAAAGAGGTGCAAGTTATAGGTACTTACTACCTATACTAACAGCTTGATATGAATTGAAATGAATTATATTATATGAGGGGTGCTGCGACGTATTCCTCCCTTCCCTGTTCTTTCATTTCCGCACGCAAACTATCTGCAACACGTGCATCTCACGTGTGCTGAATCACCTGCACCCCCACTTTTCTTACCGAATCTCAAGCTAAGCTTATCCAGCAGAAGGCATCTCATCCCATCCCATCCC
>JAFJYG010000279.1:0-56951 GCA_017366145.1 Cadophora sp. M221 | reverse complement strand
GTATAGGGATGTTGATGGGGAGTTGGGTAGTGGCGGACTAGGAGAGATTGGGCCTGGGGTTGGAGGAAATGACCATGGGGATAGAGCAGGGGAGGAAGGGTGGTTTTATGCTGGTGGTGCGGGGGATGAGTCGTGGCTGTGGGCGGCGGATTTGTTTGATGGTATGGATGTTAGTATGGATGCTGGGCTGGGTGGGTTGTTTGATATTCCTCTTTCTACTTGAAACGTACTTGGAGTATAAATGCTTTGCGGGACAATTTTGAATCAGCAAAGTTGCTACTCCTTCCATGTAATGCGTTTGTTGACATTAGATCAAGGACATTCGTATCTCCAACCACCCATAAGAAAACTTCGACCTTATACAAAAAGTGAGACGATTCAACAAAGTCAGCTGCTATGACATATAACTCATAATAAGCTGTAGACAATTAGAAATTGGTTCGGTAAAAGAAAGCAACAATATCAACAGCTCCATCGCATTTCCCGAGAACTCGCTTAAATTCGCGGACCCCTTTTTTCACCTGTAATACGGGGGAGTTTCTGACCCAGTGCAAAAGGAAATGTTTTGATGGGAGTCTATCTCTCTCAACTCGCTTTAGCTACATCACCAATTTACCATGTACACTTGATACCATCGACAGATAGCTCTCCTTCGTCATCTACCTAGATAGGTATGTCCCTCCCCCTCCCGACTAGTAGGACGGAAAGTCCACTACCCTTTTCTGGATCTCAAGCTCCCTCCCACGTCGTTAAAAGAGCTTAGCCTTACCAGAGGAGAGAATTTCGGCAGCGGTGCAATGATCCAACGATAGATCTCAGTTAGGTTGCATCTGCTTTTATGTTTTAGGTAGTAGTGCCTGATCTATTCTTGTACTATGACTCGGGATTGAGACAATACTTATTGCTGGTGTGCCTCCCCGATTCAACATCCTGCCGTGCTACTCTACACCGCTTCTGCCAAGCTTCTCAAAAGCTCGTCACATGTCAATACAGACAGACAGTAGTGAATGGTCACGCAGAAGTTCTCGACTATTTGGTTTCAGATCTTTTCATTCAAAGGTCAACGGAGATGATGAAGCACATCACCAGCTCCCCCTCTCTCTCATCGTCACTTGCTGCCTCCTCATCATCATATAAGTACAAATATCTTTTTCCTTCTCCATTCATCTCCCATCCTCCTTCCATTCCTTTCTGCTCCAAGCATCGCATTTTCGTCTAACCACTCCACTTCCCCCATCCCACCCCATCCCCAAAATGCTAGCTAGAAAGCCAAGTCAAAAGCAAACAACGCCTTGGGAACCCGGAACCCTGGATTTGCACCGCGAGCGCAGCGCCGCAGTGCATCGATCGTAAAACCGGAGCGGGCAGAAAAAAAGAGGAAAATATAGAGGAACAATTAACAACAGAGCTGCCCCTGGAGTGAGGTAGCGAAAAGGGATCTAGTGGACGGAAAATATGTACAGATGGGTCGGTTCGAGGTGTATGCTTTCTGAGGGGTTGTCTTTCTTTCGCAAGATGCCTTTCTTTCAGTCGTGAAGGGAACGAATGAATCGGCCGAAGAATGGGATGGTTGAATGAGATTGTGTATGCAAGCGCCACTCTATCCTGAAAAATCCGGGCTTGAGATCGTCGGCAAGAGAATTCGGCGCATGGAAAGTACTTAGGTACGCTCGCCATCCAGGGGGTATGTATTATGTGGTGGAACTTTTGTGATAGGTGCTGAGGTGAGATAGCGATCGCGGTCCTCGTTTCGTCGTTATTGCTTTGTCGATTGGTTAAACAACTATGTCATTCTGCTTGATGAAATATGCCCTGTGATTGTGTCAGTATTTACTCCGTCTAGGCGGAGATATCGGGAAACTCACTTGCAGGCCTCATAAGCCGACCAGCAAATAGCCGTACTGGGCATCGTAGTCACAACGCGCGGCTTGACACCCTTGAAGAAACCCATGAAACCCTCTCTCCGGTGCAGTAATCGGGCACCCTGCATGAAAGAATTGACGTTCCTTAACTCCGGATCGTTGGCAGTGCCTCTCGTCTGTAGCATTGTCTTGACCACATCCATGGGTGTTGTCAACGCAGCCGCAAATCCTCCAGCCACCGCACCCGCAGAACAATGTGTCAATGGATCGTAGGTTTTTGAGGGATTCATCACAGTGGAAATCGACTCGTAGGCAAGGAATTGTAATGCGGTGAAGGGGACGGTCATGGAGAGGGTGGTGGGGTAGGAGACATAAAATGCCGAGACTCCTTCGCTTCGGTAGACATATCTGGCGCAATCGAACATCGATTTGTACATCTTGCTCGAATTGTGGATTTGCATGCGCTGTTTGATGACTACAGAAAATCAGTACGACGTATATTTCGAGAAAGAGATACTCATACCATCAAATGGGTTCATCAGAGCATCACTGGCAATGGTTGCGCAAGCTCCGCTGGTAGCTAGAGTCAAAATTAGTGGTTGCCCCAAGTAAGCCAAGAAATAAAAGCAACATACCTGCTGCAAGAGGATGGTGAACACCAGCTTGGTTGCCTCCCATAACATGCTTCACAGCTTCGTAGGTAGCAAAATAGACGGCATGGGCAGGACCTATCCGAATATCAATATTTGTCGCCTCCTAGCCACCACAAATTCACTTACCAGCTCCAACCACCACACTGGACATGCCTCTCCATAAACTGAGAAATCCCTCCCCCGTGGCTATTCGGTAACCTCCTTGGATCATTCCATTGTAGACTGCAGAGGGTGTTGGGTTGAGAATTTGCATCCGGGTCTGCGTAACAGTCAGTTCCAGCCATCCTGACATCAGCAGCGAGCCCATGGAATATCGCGCACCTTGATAGCATCAATGGGGTACATAACCGTGTGTTCCTATTCTAATATCAGTCTGCGAAGTCCGTGGCGGGTACAGGGCGGGTGTGAGAGAAGTCTCACAGCTATGCCAGCAAAGGCGCCCGCGGCCATATTCTGGAGCAACGAGAAGTTGGGTGGCAGGCCCTCATAGCTGTAGATGTAGAGTTAGCGATCTTTAGAGATGGGCTGGCACGTATCCAGCGCGATTCTTGGGGTTGCACATACTCATACTCATCTACTGGCTCTGCATCTGGCTGGGCCATTGGGGCGGCCACAACCACAGATCCTCCTCCGTACGCCTTCGATTGCAGAGCCAGGATGTCGATTACACCGGGTCCAGTGGGAGATCCTCAAGATATGCGTGATGTGTAGAGGTGACGGTGGATAGATTGGAAGTAAGGGGGAGGAAGTGGCGGAGTTGGCGTTGGAGGTGGAGGAGGTGGTGGTTGGGGATCGAAGAGCAAGCTGAGAGAGTGGAGGATGTTTGTCGATGTCGATGATGCTTTGTCTTCTCTGTTCAGAAAATCGAGGGAGCGTCGACAGGGGTGTGGTAGCGTAGCCTCAACGAGGGCGGCGGAGAAGCGAAGAGCAGTGCAGTGAGGAGAAGCGAGAGGACTCTTACGCCGAGGCAGAAGAACAACACCAAAAAGAATCACCAAGAACTGGAGATCTTGTTGATCAACACCGGCGGACTCTGTTAGCCCTTGCGCTGGTCCGACCAAGTACAGTGGCCGTAGTGTACCTTACAAGTATTTCAATTACACATCGGATGAGGCACTATTAGTACTAGTCCTACGACTGTCAACCATTGATTACTATCCGTACTTCACAAAGCAGCTTCAAAGAGACGCAAGGATCCCAATCTGCTTGCCTTCTTCTTTCTTTCCTCCTTTGCTGGATGGAGATGCGGAGTTGCGGTCTCGCAGCTCGCAGACTCTCCGTCATTTCTTTGCTGTGGCATTCCAGAAAAAACAAGGTCTCCTCGGAGCTCTGCAGCTGGATAGGGAGGGCATTGTGGATTGCCGACCTTGGAGAGATATGATTTATTGTCCAGTCTTTATTTGATCTTGCATGGGCAATCTAACGTCCATCCCTACGTGCCGAGAAACCCACCGTGCCGAGAAAATCGAGGAGTACTTTAACTTCAAACATCTTTAAATCCGTACATATATCAAAACATCCTATATAATTATCTAAATTATACCTCTTAGTTACTTATAAAAACTTTGAATCCTTTTTGTCAAAAAAATTATACTCGCATTATCGCCCTTCTGCCTAATCTACAAGTAGCCTCCTTTTATAGCGTAAGAGAGTTATTTTATTATAGCTCTACTATTAAGCTCTTATCACTCTTAGTACTTACAAAAGGATCTTATCTAATCTCATGACTTGTAATATTAAGTTAGAAATCGTCATCGGCTTTATAACTGCTGTGGTTCGTAAATTCAAGCACGGTCGCCACGCGGAAAAGTACCTCGAATCCAAGCGACCAAACGAACGAGATTTGGTCAGGGTAGAACGAGCCTGCACTCTCCCATATATCATTATAGACGCAATAAATTGCAGCTTAAGATTTAACGCTATAAGTCGGCCACGGCAGAATTAGAAGCTTGGGAAACAAATGGATAAAAGTAAAATACGGATCCTACACTTCTGTTTCTATCATCCACCTTACAGTTCCCTCAGCTTTCTCCCCAGAAAAAAATTTCATGCTCGATCGAGAGTAATTCGAATGTCCTATACCACCTATGGCCTCCAGAATCCCTGTGGTAAGCTTGTCCGCCAAGGACATCAACGCAAACAAGCTCGTATGTTTCACAAAGAGTGTGATGTTGAAAAAGGGGCTAAGATAGAAGAAATGCCTCATAATCAAAGGACAATTGAAAAATACCTTATGGCAACGGGAATTAATTGAAGAAAGAACCTAGTACAAATCACCCTTAACGCAATGCCCACACCACCCACAATCTTTATCGGACAGTGCCCAGTCCTGACCTATGACCAAGTCCATAATTTGCCCCGTGTTCGCATTAACCTGCCAGCTGGTGCCTCCACTGGACCCATCTTCACTAAGTTTCCCTTCCCTTCTTCTTCTTCTTCTACTTCATTCCCTCGGCACTCAAAGCATTCTCCCCCCGCAGTCTGCTCTGGCGCAGCCGCCTTTGATCATAAAGAAATACGTAAATCTGGATTCCTGACAAAAAAAATAGTCGTCGGCCTGCCGCCTGAAAACAGGATGAACTTGGTGCGCTTAGCAGAGCTCGCTGTTTTACTTCAATCAATACTCCTTATACTACGATCAGCTTCCTGGTATTGCAGCGATAGTCTTTGCACCAACTCGTGGCAGAGGAGGATGATCGAATGTAGTTGCACCGCGGCATCTGCTGCACGAAATGCCTTTCATGCTTTCCCGCTCCCCTTCTCGGGGACCAACCATATCGTAACCATATCCACCAGTATCCCATTCTTCCGCCCTTCGAAAGCACATATCTGCGTCTAAGGCTTTTTGGAAAGCCTCTATCCACCCCCCGATATCTAAACCAATACAAAGGAGAAACTGGATTAGGAATTCACCGTTATCCACACTAGTTATCTTGCCTTTCCGTCTCTACATTTATTTTTGGTGATAGAGAAGTGGTAAACTAGGAACTGTAAGCTTAAGAAATTTTGTCGTTAGTAAGTTTACCTACTTCATATAAGTGAGCTTCCACATTCTGCTTTTCGGATATCGTTTGTTTCTCCCCTTTCCACTAAATAAATCTCACAAATGATGGCCCATGGTTGCCCCAAAACGGGGAGTCAACGCTTGTGGGTGAGGTGACCTTGACCGGCCACTCAGCCAAGATTCCAATGTCGGTGAAGATACAATTTGAACACTCCTTGGGCGAAATCCTCTTCTTGCCAAAGGCTCCAAGCGAAACGAAAAAGCGAACAACGATTCGTTTCTAGGAATCGTGATCTCCCGAGTTTTTCACAAAGGCTCTCACATCATGATCACGTTTTTAACCTTTTCGGTAACCTCATAACTCCCTACGGCATCTTTATCAATTGGAATAGCGATAAGCCTTTGGATATCCCGATGAAGACTTTGCTGACGAAGGCGGAATCCTCGCTTGGTAAAGTTCTCAGGCTTGGCTGTCACTGCGGTATACCGCCGCAAGGTAAACTCATCCAACCCCTCGCGAGGCTCTACATCATGCCCAAAGTTGGCCCAAATGCTCCTGGGAACTGATACACCGAGAACTAAGTAGCCATGGCATTCGCCAAAAGGGAATGTTTCACGTATGTACTGATCCCCTGACATCTCTGGTAGCTCAAAGTAGGTGGCTTCCAGGCTGGAGGCTGTGTATCCAAGCCAATTAGATGGCATTTCCAAAGATGGATGCAGGGACACGTGGATTTCAATTTCCCCAGTGATCCGGTACGATGGAGATGGAAGATAGTAAGGGAACTCGTGTCTGGAAGCGTAAAAGTGCTGCGCTAGAGGCAGGAGAGCCAAAACCATAGCCAGAACCACCACTGGAGCCCGCACCTTGGAGAGCAGTAACTAATGATCTTGCGAACGAGTAGATAGCATATTTCGTCTGGACAATCTACGCCCCCACAACATTCTTGTCCCTACCATAACACCATTTTATTCTAAAGTTGAACTCGTAAGAGCCAATTGCTTCTGACATTTGGGGCAGTCGTCCTCTCAAAATCAGTCCCGCCGATGGGCGCTGCAGAGGTCGGCGAAATGCGTGTCGACGTCGCTGTTCGTGAGGTAACTTGGTCGAAAAGAGTGTTTAGGTTGGTAAGGACGTCAACAACGTTAGCGATGTTTCGTGGTTTTGCTGTCAGTATTTGAGTCAGCGTGATTGGTAAAGCTGCAACCGTAGACATTAGGGTTCTGCAAACGAATTACGGTAAGATCTTACTAGAGAGAGCTGCGTGAATAAGGCATTACGTTAGATGCTGCTGCTGACCTGATATTATTGCTAACAATGGATCCCCTTCACGTCAAGAGCTACAACCTTAGCCGTTGGTTATAGAAGGTGCGGGGTCAATTCTTCTTAACCGACAATCGTTAGTTCCGTCGATCAGAAGTACCGGCCTGCGTGGCGGTCCTATGATAGTCTGTGTGCTATAGCAGCTACAAAGCTCATAACGATCTCGAACAAAATAGTAAGGCTTTGAAGCTCAGATAAGACCCTTTTATAAGTGTAAGGGATAAAGAGAGCTCGCTAGTATAGCTGTGGCGAAGGACTTGTATTAAAGCATAAATGGAGGCTTCTTATAACCTAAGCGAAAAGGCGATAATACGAATATTAAAATTTCTTCGGATACGGTTAAATTGCTACTAAATAGCTATATAATGAGATTGATCTTTAATTTTTATAGATTCATAAGTTAGTGTAGAGTTTAGGATACTTAAAGTCAAAGTACCTCTCGATTTTCTCGGCACGTAGGGTTTCTCGGCACGCAAGGAGGGACGTTATTTGCCAGATCTTGCCAGGTCAGATCTGTGCCCACAGCCACGCCACTCATCCACCAAAGGGCAGCTGCCAGCCACAAGACAAGGGACCTGAGGATTCCAGCTGCCGTCATAATGGCATGAATTCTCGTACGACTCCTGCTCATTCAACCTTCCAACATGCCATTCTCCCCTCCAGACACCGCATGTCTGGAATCCCATATCCACGGAAGTGGGAAGCCATCTTTGAGGAGATCGGGAAGCTCTTTGTGGGGTAAAACCGTGACTGGGAAGTGCTGGCTGCCTGATCTGACAGAGAAAGTTTCTCTGGTCCCGGTTCCCTTCAGGTCATTCAATGCGCAAAGCCCGTACCCGTACATGCCGGTGCATTACATTCATTCACTGGTCAGTCAAAGGTCTCGGAGTGGCCCTCGCGGCTTTAGGCGCGCAAATTTGATCTGATAAGACAAGGAAGAGGCCAGCGGGCAGGGCATGTCAGGGTATTCTAGAATGCCTTCAGGGAAGAAAAAGGATCTGATAAAGAAATTTTGCTGGAGCTGAGCTTGAGCTAAGATAGCCAAGGGATAGCCAGTAAGATTACTCCGGATATCTGCACATCTGAGTCAACATTCGGAGTACTTTTTTCTTTTTTCATAAAAGGAGATGCATCGTTTATCTTGGTTGACATGCAGCATGCTGCTCCGAAGGTGAATTGGTGTGTGGAAAAATCCGCGGACCGACATCACTCCCATCTCGATCTATGGGAGATGATCTGACATATTTAAATACGACATGGCAAGCTGCTGGACAAGCAACCCAACTAGAATTTTTATTTGATTTTGCTGTCCTTTCATCGCCTATGCGTTTCGCTGCAACTCCTCTTCCTATGCTTCCAACCCTTTCCTTGTCACCTTGAGGAAGCCTGACACTAGAGTAACGGCAAGTCGCTAGCTAAATGGACCTCGTTTCCTGCAACTTCCTTATTGATTTCGGGCTACTTGAGCCAGATTTCCATGGTATCAAATGGCCCTCGTCATACAAACGACATAGACCAAATTCGTCTCCAGCGAAGAGAAGACTAGCATTCGCTCCCTATTTAAATCCATCGCAACTATGGATTAGAACCTATTCAAAACCCCTAAATCGATACGAGTGCAGGCCGCAAATCGTTTGTTTGGTTTCTAAAGCGAATTTGCTGGCATGCTCAATCTCTTCAATCGCAAACTTCCCCTCGTTTTCCATTTTTATGGCATGCCGCAGCGTATCAGAGAGTGCTACCATCAGCACAGGCAAAGAAATTATAATCAGCGCATTCAGTTATAGCTTGGTAGATCTACTACCAGAAATCCAGTTAGCCTGGCCAAGCTCGTTGCAACATTTTTCTGTGACATTGCTTGATTTCCATGGAGGCTGATTATTCAGTGGGGAAGACGAAATCTGTATTCTAAGCTTCAATTATCTCTTAGCTCACTTCTTAAGATATGCAAAACTTGCTTCACTCAGAAGTGATGCCGAAAGCAAAAAGGTGTGACTTTGGAGGGGTTTGAAATCTTGAGAATTCTCTGCTTCAATTGAGGGATGCCATGCTCCTATCTTCTATTAGTAATGATCAATTGCTGTAAATGACAATCTTACAGAGTTCATTCATTCATTTCTCTTTAATAAAATTGTATACTTCTTGAGCAGAACCAATTTCGGAAAGCCAGCACCGTCGTATGGCTGCTCCACATAAAGTATATGTCACATCATGGAAGTCTTGAGCTGCGTATAGTTTTTCAACTTCACGGCTGCTTACTTCCTGGAGTGGATACCGGCCTGTCATGATAGTATATATCGTAGAGCCTAGCCCGAACAGGTCATCCTGAATCGTTGGTGGACTGCGCCAATCGAAGCTGGGTGGCAGAAACCTCGTCCCGGCGCAAGCTGAAGCGTTTGAACTGTCGAGTGAAGACCCGCTGAAATCGGCAATCTTGAGACTCAGATCTGCGTCGAGCAAAAAGTTCTTGGGCTCCACATCGCAGTGAATCACATTTGCTGTATGTAACAGTTGAAGGCTTCTGCAGCCTCTTGCGCCCAACGGAGTCGCTGTGCTGTTGTGATTTTCTCATTATTCGCAAGGAGGTAATCTTTGAGGCAACCATTCGGCATGTACTCCATAGTAAGAGAGCACTCTTCGGGATCCCATGCAATAATCTGTACGAGCCGGGGATGGCTGCCGAGTCTCTTGTGTATATGGCTCTCGACGGTCAAGTCTCTACGACTCTCTTCAGCTTGAGCTCCGGGCCATGGTGATTTGATAATGTCGCCAGATAGTAATCGTACGACGTCGCCCTTCGATTCCCTGACACATTGTTTGACGTCCGTAGTGAGCTTAGCTCTTTCCGCATTAGTCACATCTAAATTATCCTACGTGCAAAGAGTTTCTTGTTAGCGACAAGATGGAGTAGGAACTGCCCAAAGACTTACCTCTCTGCTATCAGAAGACATTGTGGCCATTGTGAACCACTGTAAATACTTTGTGCTGTACGCCGAATGATTTTATGGGCTGCCCGCTAACAATGGTCATTAAATTTAAGCGCTCACCTGACTCTGCGATCTCGACTTTGTCTTGTATCTGCTCTTGGTCCCAATTTACCTAGGCACACCTTTGATCGGGAAGATTAGACGCATTGCTAGCGAGTTGGGTCGTAGATCAGAGATGTTTGGAGGCTTGAATACTCAGCATTGGATTTTACAGGTGTTATAGGGATTATTCGGTAGCTAACGATACCTCTGAATTTAGGCTATCTAACGCCAATGTTGATGTCCAATGAGCTGATAGTTCGGTCACATAATTTCAATCGTTTATTCTGGCGGAGTGGAGGTGGAGAGTTGTGAAGTTACGCAAATTCACGTGACTACAATATCGTCTCATTTATCTGAAAACTGAAGGTGAGAGCAGGGTTTTGATTGACTAATCAGATACTATGTACCTTTTGGCACATGCTTGTTTTGGACTAGATTTTGGCTCGACTGTGGTTATATTTTTGGGTGTAGTTTTGCATTTCACACAAAACTATAAATAATAGCCGACTTAATTGATCATGCGTACATTCTTACTCGTGGTATGATAAACACGTTTAATAAATTCTGATTGGTAAATGCACTGAACCATCTTGACCTGTGTTTCAAGAAAAGGGGCAACTCGCTTAATTTCGCCAAACTCCAAACAACATTTGGCTGCAGCTTCACGGTGAATCGCCTACAGCGGTGTTGCTTGTACCAAATCATTTCTAAAGGATTTTATCTACTAAGATCATTTCATGTTCACTTATTATTGCTTTGCAGATGTTCGGACCATCAATTTTGATAGTTGACCATTGTCAAAAGTCTATCTAGGCAAGAATGCGAATACCAGCTTCAACCCGAACCCGCACTAGTTCATGCCTCTCAGGCCTCATGAGTCCTACAGAGCCGCCAGTCAAAGTGCAGTAAGTTAGCGATCTCTGCCACTTACTTCATAAACCATTCTTGCACTCACGGCACTTTTTGTGCTTACATTTCGCGGCATCTTTTGCCGTACGCTTCAATGGTGCTATGGATGCCACACTAGTCACTCATTAATTAGCCATTTATCAGAAATTCTGGAAATTGTTACATAAAAAGCAGCACTTGAAGAGCTTATATTTGCACGGCACTGATCATGTCGAGTCGATTCGATTGGGCCACGAAATGACCGAGCAAGGTGCCGAACATTGCGTCAGTTTTTCGCGAGGTGAAGATTGTCAGCCGAGTGCGTCGCTATTGAATTTGTTGTTACTAAAGGATGTAATTGTTCTTTGGAGAGCAGACGGTTCGTTGACCTCGGCGTTGGTCAAGAAAAACAAGAAAAGACAAAGAGATTTTGACATAAGAAGAGAAGATATAGCAACTAGAGGTCAATGCCAATCCGTGCATTCATAATCTTCCATGCCATAGGATATTCCATCAGAAAGATTGATGGATATTTCATTTACACTATTTCATTCCACAGGAAATTCAACAAGAAAGATTGATGAATAGTTATCTCTTGCACACTAGGAATACATCAACACACCAACTCAAACTCATTTGAGACATGTGAAAGATTAAAAGGATAAGGGGCGAACTATATTTTACTGACTAGAAAAACATCCTTGAACTGTAGTGTTCTTTCTTCATTTAAGATAACTTAGCAAGAAGAAGTGGTGAGAAGGTATCTCTTATGAATCAAAAGAACGATAAATACATCAAATAGACCTTTTACTTTGAAGATAAGCCTTTGATAGGCGCGCAATACTTCGGCGGTGCTATCTTGGCTTATAATTAGTCTTTCAATCATGTATTTGTTCGTATTTTGATATCCCAGCGAGATCTTGACATGGCAAATGCTGACTGGCATTATCTAGGACGTACAACTTGCGGCGGCTAGTGCTGATCTTCTCATCACAGACTATTTTGTAGGATAGAGGAAAGGGAAAGTCAACACAAAGAAGAGCAAGAAAGTGGATGAAGCGACAAGCCCACCAATGCCGGAGAAAGTCGAAGCCACAGCGAGATTATCGAGATTATCGGACGAAGAGCAAGTTGTTTTATTGGATCAACTAGATAGATATTAGCACCACATCACCGATTATCTCACACCTTAGACGACAATAGACTCATTAGCGTTGACAAATATTTCTTCCGAACGGCAATTATCGACGTAAAAACAGCTAAAAGCCGATAAAACTATCTGTCGATTTATACGAACCCACACTCAATCTTAGATCTGACTTCACTCTTCTTTAATGTCATTTCTCTTAACTTGAAGCAAGAGGAAAAGTCCCAAGAGCAAATTGCTCAATATTGCAAAGGTCATGTTTAAGAAACGAGATGGCACGACAAAAGTGAACGAAAGTTATTTAAAACAAAAGAAGGGGAATGATGGAATATAAGCACGATAGAATACACGTTTCTTATTACTAGACGCTTGCTAACCACTGCAGTTGACCAAAACTTCAGTCCTGCAAATGACCAACGGCTTGATGCTCGCAAACTTGTGACCTACGGATTCTTGCCTCACTCAAGCGAGACAATCTAAAGGAGCAGTACTAATGAAGCGTGAAGTTGCGATTAATTACTCGAATGTCTGTTTATCTTTAATTGCGATATGTAATAAAACCTCAGTTTGGGTTTTTATGATAAAGGTGAATTGAAAATTGAAAGTGAAGGGATAATCTGTTGACATATAAGCGAAGCGAGCTGGGGAATCTGATCTTGCGAAAAAGCCGGTAAGAGAGCAACTAAAACCTCGAGCGAAACGCAATTTGACCTGGCAATCTATACCCGATAGTAGCCTAGAAGATTTTGAGAAGCGAAAATTTTGCGAGGTGTAGCCCATGACCCGGATTTGGACACTTGTACTTAGGTGCAAGAATTTCATATTAGTGCCAAATATGCCAGAACTAACCGACCGGTTCGAGAACTCGAAAGACTGCGATGTGCAACAAAATCTATCCCAAAAAGAGAGAACTGCAGAAATCTACTAGGTCGATGTACGATGTGCAACGAAATTTTGTTACATGAGCCTTGAAAGGGACGTTATGTTCTAAATAGTACTTTGGTATTCGTGGTATAAGGTGCAAATATATAAGAAATCGAACAAATGCTAAATCTATCTATCATTGAAAGACCGAATTAATTGTATCTAAAAATAATTTTAAAAGAGTAATTTATGTTTGTATTCTAGAGAAAAGGAAAAAGTCTACTAGCAAATAAGGACTTAATAACCTCTACGCACCCCTGTCGTGGAACGGAAAAACTCTCGGCAACTTTTCTGGGACCGAAGCCATCCCATCAACAACCACATCCCAAAATCCAACCCAATCCAGACCTCAAGCACCAGCAGCGCAACCACCTCACCTTACGCCAATTGTACTTCCAGCGCGATGTCAGCACCAAAAGTGGTCGCTTCCGCGACGCGGCAGATAAACGCTGTCGTGGTATCCGCGGGTCTCATGCAGAAGACTGTGAAAGCACGGGTCGGCGTGCAGAAATGGAATAAGCATATCATGAAGGTATGTCCTTGCCTCTCCCCCTCCTTTACCCACCTCCCATTCATCCTTTCCTATCCAATCTTACGATTCTATATCAATATCAATCGACTACATCCACCACCAAGTCCACCATTAAACTATAACGCCCGCAAAATAAAGGCGAGAGGGAAGAGGAAGGCTATTACATTTGCTAACATCACACTTCACTCCCAGCATTTCAGCCGCTCAACCAACGTCCTAGTCCACGACCCCAACACCTCCCTCCGCGTCGGCGACATCATATCCATCTCCCCCGGCTGGCGGTACAGCAAGCATGTGCACCACGTCGTGAACAGTATCTTGGCGCCGTTCGGGGATCCCATTGAGGCCAGGCCCCCGGTGCCAACGCTGCAGGAGAGGCTGGAGAGTAGGGAGGCGAAGAGGATTGGGAAGGCTAAGAGGAAGGGGAGGTGGGTTGAGGATAGTGAGGGTTTGGTGGAGGAAGGGGTGGAGGGAATTGTGGTCGAGGGGCAAGCTGAGGGTGTGGAGGGGGAGAAGGTACATTCTTGATTTAAAAGGGCGATTAAGTTCATGTCTGAAAGAAGAGGGGGGCATCTTTGCGAAAGGCGGAAGAGAAGTGTCAGAGGGATCGCTACGCGGATGAGGAGTGTTCGATACAGACGAGGCGTTCAGGGTCCGACTAGAAGGATTGTAGAATATTGTACATTGCACGACGAGAGGGATGGATATATCGCATTGCACGGCGTCCAAATGTATAACGGAAATGGGACGGAGAAAGTGTATTATAGACACTAGTGCTCTTCAATTGAACGGTATCACTGCTCATACAACCAACCCCCACCCATCCATCCATCCGACCATGCGCCACCCTGGTTTTGAAATCATCAACCATCCCCACCTGTACCATCCATCCATCCATTTTATCCCTATCCCGCCTGTCCAACCCGAACCCAAGTCCCATTCCACACAAGTATAGATAACCAGCAATACCATGAAAAAAATATGTCTAACCACCCCGCTCGCCAAACTCCTTTGCCCAATCCTCGAATTCTTTGAGGCCCTGTTTACTGACACTGGGTCGAATGTTCACCAGGCTTGCTTCAAAGTCTTCGAACTGGATCGGCCTGATCTGATCCATGGACATGTGCAGTAATGCTTCGCCAAGAGAACGTAATGGTCCCATGGCAGCATCTTTGGCTAGTGCAGTAATATCGGATCCAGAGAAACCTGTATCCGCGATTAGTACGATAATAGGTGTGCCATGAACAGAGATTTACCATCGGTTAATTCCACTAATCTTTGGATATCATCCTCATCTAAGCTATGCTTTTGATGCCCTAGCAAAGTCCTCAATTGCGTAGCTCTGGTTTCATCCTCTGGCAAAGGAATGTATTGTCGCCTGACAAATCTTCGTCTGGCAGCCTCATCAATTGCCCAAGGAAGGTTGGTAGCAGCAAGCACAAGAACTCGGCTTGCGTCGCCTCTCTCTTTTTCCTTCTCACTCTGCTCCCGCCCTGCTGCTGCTCGCTGAAGGTCGCTCCATTGGATTAGAAACTCTGTTTTGATTCGTCTTGTGGCCTCATGCTCTCCTGATCCAGACCGTGATGACAGTAAGGAATCAATCTCGTCCACGAAAATGATACTCGGCGCCAAAGCTTTAGCAAGGGAGAAAAGCGCTCGAACCAGCTTCTCCGACTCTCCAAGGTACTTGCTCGTCAAACTGCTAGCTGAAATCGAGAAGAATGTTGACCTCGATTCTGTTGCCACGGCTCTCGCTAACATGGTCTTGCCAGTTCCAGGAGGACCAAAAAGTAGCATACCTCGGGCTGGTTCGCGAAGACCCATGAACAAGTCCGGACGGAGGAACGGATATACAACTGCCTCCTTCAATGCCTTCTTTGCTATGTCGAGACCAGCAACATCGTCCCAATGAACTTCGTCGCCTTGAACCACGATCTCATTGAAAATCTGCTTCGCTGCTCCCTCATCCACTCCCTTGGGCAAATTTTTCATGAGCTGTTGTACCTTGGTCTCCCATGCGCTCTTCACCAAATCGGTTTGCGTTTCGGAATCATCCGATGTTGGCGTTGTTGGGTCTGCAAGCAATTCGCTCTCCTTTTGCTTTTGCTTCTGTTTTCGTTTCGGTTTCACTGCTGGTCCACTGCTGCCAGTATCTTCGTCGACGCTTTGGGAAGAGGTATCTTCATCTCTCGGCTTCTTGACTCTTTGTGCCTTTCTTGCGGCGTCCTTCTCCTGGAACCGGTCCCTATGCCGGGGTGACGATATATTTGCAGCGACTGGTTTCCTTGACACTTTTTTTGCTTTTGAACCTTCGGAATCACCTGTATCTCTAACTGTATCTCTGACAGCCGGCTTTCGTCGTAATGGAATTTCTGTCTCAACCTTACTCTTTCTTGCACTTGTCTCGGGATATTCCTTGAGATATGTGGGATAAGATACAGGCTCAAGCTTTGTCACATTTCTAGAGTGAGGAGGTGGCGGAGGTGGTGTCCTCTTCGTTCTTGGGAAACTTGATTCCGCAATAGGTGGCGAAGGAAGATCAATATCTATCAGGTCTTGTAACGCTGAAGGAGTAAGCATAGTGCCAGCAACAGCGCCTGGTTGACCGGGATCCGTGGGAGGGAAAGGATAATGGCTTGATCGTCCTGAAGAGCCATAGAGGTCGGCATTTCCAGATAACAGATCTGGAGGACTGGGTCGTTGTGGATGAGAGTGTGAATCTGGGACCAACGTACGAGTTCTACTATCGTAACGAACGTTCTGCGAAGAGCTTGATCTTCCTGTGGTTGGATCACTAGTACTACCCTTACGGCCACCTTCCGGTAGAGCTGTAGAGCTTCTGTCGGTTTCAGCATCCAGACTTCGTCCAAGGCTATCCTTATTTGCCTTTCCCAGGGATTGCCATGCCAAGGAAGCAGCTTGATTTGTGACGACATCCCTCTTAGAGCTCGATGTTTTTGGAGCCCGAGGACTCGGTTTCCTTCCAGTCCTGTCTCCGGATCGAAGTGTATGAAGCATAGTTCTTCCCTTGTCGGGGCTTGGACTCCTTGACGATTTCTTCATGGGTGGTACCAGTGAGGCTGAGGATGATGGCGTGATTGTCCTTGAAGACGAGGCAAGATTCGAAGAGGATGATCCACTATACGATGACTTGCTTCCTACTACAGCACGCTCTGAGCTATTCTTCGTGATCATGGTAGGCCGTTGTGGTAGAGGTGGTCCTGGCCGCGATAGATCTGGATAGTTCACAGCTGGAATCGTCCCATTTCCAATGAATCCCTTCTCTCCATGTTCTGTCTCAGAACTATGTCTCGGTGTCCGAGAAGAGGTCTTCTTGATCTTCCCATTTGACTCCTCGGTTTCAGCTTCACTTGTAGCCTTCTCCTGGCGTGACTGCTTCAGTGCTTCCAACAAGTCCACGCGTTCCTTGCACTGCATTTCCATATCCCGCAGGCTGTCCTTCAAAGCCTTCTCCGTCTCTGACCTTGGAATGTAACCCGCAGGAACTCGGTAGGCATTGTGGTAGTATATTTGGTCCAGTGCCGAACGCCATGATCGTAAAGCTTCTGCTTCGTTGCCCTGTATTACCCCACAGTCAGCCTCTCTATTGATTCGCATATTCCCCCGCTGCTCTCCAAGCTCCAACCCCGATCGTAGACCGCAAGGATAGCTTACCTGGCCCTCGAAATACACGGCTGTGGAGCAAATCAAATAGCATTCATCGTACGTCTTCTGCAGCGACGAGGAGGTCTTGTTTCGCATCATGGCCGCACCGTTGGGGACTTTCCCTTTGTTGGATCATGAATGGATGTGCTCGAGTGCTCGAAATGCAATTCTCGTGTGCTACAGGACGGACTTTGGCGTTGACTGTTGAATCTTTTCTGGATCGTGTGTGTGTGATAGTAGTCGAAGTTGGAAGTATGCTGAGAGAAGCCTTGCTGGATGGCGGTGCAAAGGTGGTAGAGTGGAGTGTTGCAAGTCGGCTGGTGTCCAAGTGGTCGGGTGTTGACAAGGCTCTCAGTGACGTAGAGGGCCCCTCTCAAACCGGGCTGTTTTTGGTCAATCCAACCCCGCCAATAATCTAAATTCAACCTCGACGACTGAATGGATCGCAGAAGATCATGAAGCTATTCACGAAAGGAATTTGTTCATAGTTTGGAAGAAGAATCGAATTTTTACTTTGTGTTCTCTGTATCAATACGAGGAAGGCGATACTTGAGGTCCACAGTGGATGAGTTGCCGATTGAAAGGGGGCTGTGATGACTGCGACTCGCTGCGATTGCGACGCAACCTCATCATCACTTGAAAGGGCAAGTCTTGAGCTGAGGCTCAGCGAAGTCATTCTCAATTAATTCAAAGTTGGTGAGTGGTAGTCATGGATACCGCGATTCTGGGCTGCATAGGTGGTGACTTTATTGCCTGCCCATTTCACTACATCACTAGGTATAAAGTCTTTGCCTTTACATAAAGCGAACCACCGATTCACATAATTGGCCAATGAGCGGGAAAAGTCTTTAACAGATTTTATGCCGTTATCGTACCTCTTATTCTATATCTCACGGTGTTTTATGTTGACTGGAAATGTGGAAGAAGAGCGGATGACTCTAAAGCCTTTGACTTGCATATACTCCAGCTCTTCATTCGTACCTCTAGGCGATGAATATATCTAGAACCCGAGATAGCCTTAAGAAAGCAGAACCCTAATTTCCCCACTCGTTCTTGGAAACAAAGCCCTCAACGGCTCTTCTCCCTCCTCGCCTTCCTCCTCCCAGATCTCATCCGCTGCAATGAGCTTCTCCTCAACCTCCTCAAAATCATCACAGAACTTTTCTGCAGCCCTCTCCGTAATCTCGGCTACCAACCTTGAGCTCTGCAACTGCTTCAGATTCTCTGTAGCATCCATAAGTGCTGAAGGTAGGAAATCATCCAAGATCTGACTAGCTTGTGATAGGGCAGTAGGCTGGAAGGGTTCGAGTGTCCGAATGGCTTTCAGATCTTCTTTTGAGGATGTAAGGGGGGCGAGAGCTTGAATCAGAGGTTGTAATGCTGACGAGGAGCGGAAGAATGTGTATTGCGAGTCAGTCAATGCGGTGCTGTGTTCACCTATACTTGAGTCGATCTCTGCCACTCGGGACGCCGTGAAATCGAACGGGGCAAGGGTATTACGAGCGGAAAGAAGACAGTTGATGGAGAATATAGTGTCAGATGGTGCAGGTAGATTCTTAGCGATGTTTTGGGCACCGGTCATGAAAGGATTGAACGCTTCGGCCAGAATAGGCCGGAAATCTGCTTCTCGGCTGTCTGGAGAGGTGAAGGATGTCTCGTAGGTCTTCATAATGGCGGTTAATTGCTTCAGGCCTTCATGTAGGAAATCTGGTGGGTGTAGATTTGGTGGTGCTGGTTGAGTATCGCTTTGTAAACCAGCGACATGGTCACGCATCAGAATGCGAAATTGACGTAGAGCGGACTCTTCAAGTGTAGAGAGCGATTCGAGAAGGATAGACTCATCGCCGAGAAGCTTGGAGAATGTGACACGGTAGAAGTTGAGCAGATTGGCTATCTTGTAAGCTGTGATTGTCTCTTCGTGGCTCTGAATCACTTGTCCTATTCGTTGGCGGAGTACACGGGCAACACCTGTAACGTCGCGATCGACGAGCTCATTCAGTGCTTTCAGCCCATCGAAAGAGCTGCTGTCCTCATCCTCGTCGGCGGCCATACGGTTCCATGGTTCACTGTCCCTGCCGGCTTGGATTCCTTTGGCAATTTCATCGCCATCTGATATGAAAAGAACTTCCAAAGCTTCTCTTTCGCTAACTGTTGCAGAATGCGTCCATGCTAACATATCGCCTACATAGCGGAGAGGGTCGTGGGCAGCTAATTCGATGGGCTTGATGGATGCGTCTTCTTCACCCTTGACAGATGATCCTGTCAAAGCTGTGTAGAACGAGTCTGAGAGGATGTGCTCTCGAGCTTCAGCAAAGAAGTCGAGACAATTCTGGAATAGAGATGGTCGCTCAGCCAAAACTCGCAAGGCTCTCCTTATAGATGAGCTGATCTGAGGATTCTCCAAGTTTAGTGACTTAAACTCCCGCTGAATCCATCTATAGAGTTTCTGGAAAGCTCCATTGAGATTCTTGGATACCTGCTCCATGATCTCGAGACCAAGCCGTTGGTTCTCCGTCCCAAGCAAAATCTCGCAATCGCTTTGAATCTTCTTGGCTCTGGCTAAGATGGAAAAGAACTTGTCATTGACAGGCTCAGCAGTAGACGTAAGTGCTGCAATATCATCATCTGACATGATGAAGTGGGTATTGAAGGCCATCAAAAGCTCCTGCTTATTCTCGACCTGTTCCTTTTGCTTCATGAGCTCGGAAGCCTCCTCGAGTACTGGTGCGGTCTCTAGGTGAGCTGCCGAGATGTGACGTTTCATTTCTTCACATCCCTGGTTTAGACTTGCAATAGTGAGGCCAATGCGTTTGAGTTGCTGGTAAATTTATCAATATTGCTGCACTGCATAGAATTTGAGAAAGACCAACCTCAGCCACGTGACCAAATTCTCGAATGATATCTCCATTGCTCTCAAGAACTTCCTTCTGAACATCGAGTCTCAGCTGTCGCCGAGTCTCCGCATTGTTTTGGATATTGCGCTTGTCCAGGAGAGTGAGGGCATCTCTGATATCTGAGTCGGCATATGACGCGGAAAGGACAGAAGTGACTTTTGATGCTAGTGGATTGCTTCGCGGTTGTGTTCCCGTTGGTGATGTGGGTGACTCGAATCCATCATTCTGACCGGACGGCTTCCGAGTCAGAAAATAGTCAGTTGTCATAACTGAATACAGTAATCCTGATGTTGATGTTATTCAAACTGCATACCCAGTCTCACCAACTTCTCCCTTCAAATGGATATCCGAGACTATGCCCTATTTGCTCTACGGCGAGGCTGAGATTCGGCCGGCATTGCGTTTAGCGCGCCGAGAGAGCAGGCAAGGCAACATCACTCACTCTCACCTATCACTCGTCGGGTGCGTGCCCCCTCCCCCATTATTCACTTTTCCTCCTTCTTACCGCGAGGACACATCCAGGTGACTCTCGAGATCACAACAACATGGCATGAAGCCGCTTTGCTATACATCGTCCTGAGACAAAACAAAGACAACAAAAGAGTAACATCTTCAGTCAAATGCTCATTTCCGTGCTTTGTACCCCGTGTGGCGACCCATGACTCTACACAGCTATCGCAGCCCAGGCCCACCAGTTCCCTACCTTCCCTCCCCAACATCTGCGAATCCTTTGAGGCTTGAAACTCTCTCTATTCACTCCATCTGCCGCAAAATATGATGACCTCGAATCTCCTCTCGCGACTCCTCCCCACGAATCCTCAAGGACGTTCTATCTACGACGATCTTCGAGCCCATGATGAGGAGTCGGACTTGGAAGAACAGGCGGGGCTAGCACTTGATGAAGAGAACCTGGGATTTCGAGATGACGAGCTCGGAGCTGCAGATGCCTTTGGAGAAGATAGCCGTATAACGACCGAGTCAACAGCGTTTCTGCCTACCAATCAACATAATATACAACTCGGAGCGGGAAATGGTCCGAGAGCCAAGTCACGAAGTCGATGGATAGCACAGTCACCTAGGCTATTGGAAGAGGATGGAGATGACGATGTACCAGCATCTTTGTTGATCGAAGGCAACGATATTCCAGCTCCAAGTACTCCGACGAAACCTCGACCAAGACAAGCAAAAGCCCCCAAGCGTCATACTGCAATACCTGGCCCATCGAATAGAGAGACTCGAGCCCACTGGGAAGCTGCGCAGGCACAGCAACGGTTACATCATGAGGAAGATAACTCTCCCGGACTACCACAGCCAGCCAGGCATCATTTCGGACCGTTGTCCGGAAGTGCTCGCGAGAAGGCAATGTGGAGGTGGATCAATGTGGTGAACCTCGATGGCTTCATAGAAGAAGTATACGAGTACTATATTGGTGCTGGGATATGGTGTATAGTCCTGGACAAGGCCCTGAACCTTGCGTAAGTTCAAATGTCAGTTGGTATTAAGATTTGCTAATATTCTTGTAGGCAAATCATCTTCGTCGCTGTGTTTACAACATTCCTCACCCAATGTGTCGACTACCCCGCCATTCCCCACAGCAAGAAGTTGTCACAAGTGTTGGTTCCGCAATGCACCAAAAAGATTTCAGGGATGCCAAATGTGGCAATTTGGTTATTCACACTGCACATTTTCTGGAGAGTTTACCAAATTCTCATCGACATACCTCGCCTAATGCGGATAAGAGATTTTTTCGTCCACCTGCTAGAAGTTCCCGACGGAGATATGCAAACGATATCCTGGCAAGATGTCGTGGCAAGAATCATGGCTCTAAGAGACGCGAATCCAGTCACGGCTGAGAAAATATCTCCACAAGCTCGAAAGTACTTGGGAAGTCAATCGAAGCAAAGACTCGATGCACACGATATTGCAAATCGACTGATGAGAAAGGAGAATTACCTGATTGCCATGTTTAACAAGGATATTTTAGACCTGACGTTGCCGTTTCCTTTCTTGCAAGAGCGACAACTCTTTTCCAGGACTCTCTTATGGAACCTGGATTGGTGCATCATGGGCCTTATTTTCAATGACTCTGGCCAAGTTCGTCAACTGATACTGAAAGATTCCCATCGACGACAGCTAAGCGAGGCTCTTCGTGGTCGATTTCTGTTCGCTGGTTTTATGAACGTCATTTTTGCACCAGTCATTGTCATCTATCTCATGATTGTTTACTTTCTGAGATATTTCAATGTGAGTACAAATTTCTTGCGTCGAATATAGAGTACTAACTGTCCCAGGAATATAAGAAAGACCCATCAGCGATCGGATCCCGTCAATATACGCCGCTTGCCGAGTGGAAATTCCGGGAGTTCAATGAACTCCATCACCTGTTCCACAAGCGAGTCAACATGTCGTATCCCTTTGCCTCTCGCTACTTGGACCAGTTTCCGAAAGTCAAGAGTGTCCAACTTGCAAGGTTCATGTCATTCATTGCTGGCGCAATAGTATCGGTGCTTGCCGTTGCTACCTTGTGGGACCCCGAGTCATTCCTCAGTTTCGACATCACCGCCGACAGGACTGTACTCTTCTACTTGACCGTCTTTGGTGGTATCTGGGCTGCCACAAACGGTATGATACCAGAGGAGAACCTTGTATTCGAGCCAGAATACGCACTGAGGCAAGTGATTGAGTACACTCATTACATGCCAACACAGTGGCAAAATCGCCTCCACAGCGACGAGGTAAAAAGAGAATTCGCCACCCTCTACCAACTGAAGATTGTCATCTTCCTAGAAGAGGTTCTCAGTATCATCGTCACACCATTCATACTCTGGTTTAGCTTGCCGAAATGCAGCGACCAGATCATCGACTTTTTCCGAGAATTCACGATTCATGTTGACGGTGTTGGATACGTCTGCTCATTCGCCGTCTTCGACTTCAAGAAGGGCGATGGGCGAAAGCCTCTGCATGGAGGTGGAAACGCCGACATCAGGGATGAATATTACTCTACCAAACACGGCAAGATGGCAGCTTCATACTATGGATTCTTGGACAACTATCTCCTGAATCCAAAGACTGCTGTCCAAGGCCATGTTCCCCCTGGACAGCGTCATCACCACCCTCCACCATCCTTCCCCGGACTCATGTCCCCGACCTTAGCAGCAGAGATGCAAACTTCACGCATGGGACGAAGCGAACGAAGACCCGGCAGTCGAGCTCCCGGAAATATCCCACCCACGGCCCGCACTCCACGCTTCGCACCAACAACCGCCCACGGCTCGCCAATGCAATCCATCCTCCTTGACCCACACCACCAGCCCTCTAACTCCGGCTTTGGCGGCCGCAGCGTCCGACGCGGAAATTCCAGATCCAGATACCAAGTACGCCAGAACATAATCGAAGAACCTATCGAAGACGACGAGGAGGAGCCCGCTACCAGCCGCGGCAATCGCAGCTCAGGCAATGCCTACGATAGCGGTGGCGGACTTGACGAATCGAGATGGGAGACTTCGCCTACGCGGGGAGCGGGTAATGAAGCGGTGGAGGAGGAAGTCGAACCGCCTGGAGGAGGGGGCGTGTTAGGGCTGCTATACCAATTTCAGAAGGCGCAGAACGATGGAAGGCCAGGCGTTATTTGATTTTGATTTTACATTTGTTGCTGTAGCAGGTGGAATTGTTGCATGGCGGCATTTGATCGGGCGTTTGAAGGATTGGAGTGGGGTGTGCATGCATACACAATATCAGGTGGAACTATCTCGGCATCACATGTGGATTATGGGGTTTAGATTCGAGTACAAAGGGTTCGTCAATGAAACTCTTATTGAAAATTGCCCCTGTGGCAGTTCAAACGTCTGTGAATGTGACATAAGGCATGCAGCATCGGCGTGAAGGGGAGTCTCTGGTCACTGTGAAATGAAATGGGGAAGTGGGAAGAGTTCAAGTTTTTTCAAAGCAGCGAACCACTAGTTGAATTTACTACCTGGGTATGTACTGAACTCCAAATACGCCATGTTTTTTATGATTCCATGCTCACACATCCATGCATTCCTCCCTCCCTCAGGAGCCATCCGAAGAAAAGAACAAACAGACTAACGCTCGCAAATCCTTCCTCTGCAATATGCCTATCCATCAATGCCATGGAATAGCAAGCCAACATCAACACGTTCCCTGTCGAATAAAAAAGTGGCGAATGAATGGAATCCATGCCTGAAGATCTAGATTCTAGACCATAGTCTCCGATGTATGGTGGCCGTTCGAAGCAACCGGCTTGCGCGAGGTATAACTCCCATTACCATTTCCCACGCCAGGAGCACCAGCACCACTGCCATGTCCCCCCACCAGTCCATGTCCATGTCCAACACCACCCACATGTCCATCTCCCCGTCCAGCATCAACAACACCCCACCCAGCCTTCCGAGTAAAAACAGCATGTTCCAGATCCACCGCCGTACCCGCACCAGAACCAGAACCAGGAAAAGCAACACCGCGATTCAACGGGATGTGATTCGTGCGCCAATCCCAGATCGAAGCATACACCATACGATAAGAACTGAACGCCATGACGGTGCCGATGATAGCGCCCGCGACGCAGTCGTACCAGTTATGGTATTCGTCGATGGTGAGAGCGCCTGCGATGAGGGTCGCGCCGAGGATTGGGGTGTATGTTGCGATGAGCTTCCACATTGCCGGACTATGGGGAGAGGGTGTGAGTTAGTATATCCTAAAAATACAGGAAAAGGAGTGGAGGATAAAGGATAGGTATGGATGGAAGGGGAAGAAGGACATACTGATAATTGGACCAAACCTTCAACTTGGAATTCAGGTACAAATACAAGAACACGAACCCGGCAAACGCAGCAGTCGAATGCCCACTCGGGAACGACTCAAGCGAGTCATCAATTTCACTCTCATCGCCCGTGCAGATCTTCCGATCATACATGATCTGTCTCAATCCATTACCCGTCTCCTGCGCCGTAATGGCTGGGATGTTAGGCTTGCAGACCGTCAGGAAGTGAGGACGGAGACCGCCTATCAGCCATTTGAGGAAGACTTGGAAGACGGCGGCGGTGATGAGAGAGTAGAGGAGGCCGATGGTTGCGTTGTTGACGTCCCAGAAGGAGCGGATCCGGATTTGCATTAGGAGGAAGATGGCGATGGGGATGAGGGATGCGAGGAGCGCGGCGGCCCAGATGGGTACGATCTCGTTGCGGAGGGGGTACGCGAATTGGGGGTAGACGATCTCGCCGTCTTGGAAGTAGACGGGGAAGGATCGCGAGGGGGCAGGGTGTGCGGTGTAGACCTGTTTGAGTGTCGCTTTAGTATTTACTCTATTGTATTACCTTGCGTTTTGGGGGATTTGCGAGGGGGGCCATTGTGTTTGGAGTATGAGAGAGGAGTGTGATGGGAATAGGAAAATACGCACTCCAAGACCGATCATTCCCATAGCGGCCATGGTAAAGATATCCAACCAGGTAACCTTCAACCACTGACCGAACGTCGGGCGCGTGCTCATATTCATGGCGACGGGAGCTCTCTTCTCATTATGGTGGGTGGCTGTTGACGTCTCTGCAATCGCAGGATCGCGTTGTCTCCTTTTGAAGAAGTTCATCTCGTCGATATTCTTGCGTTATGTTTGTGTTAAAGTGAAGATTTCCGATCTCGATCTCTAAAGCCTCGCAGTTATTGAAGTTGAGAAGAAGCGGGATGGAAGAAAACAAGAGCAGACGGAAAGAGTGCACGTCGGGATTGCGAGAGAAAATATGTTCTCTTCTCTTCTCGCTTAACGATGCCTATGACGAAATACTTCGCAGGTAGCGAAAGGTGAATGAATAAGATGAGACGAGAAAATTTTGATCGTGACAATCATCCCTTGTGTCGCGACGACAGTTCTACTTATGTATGCTATTTGTTGATCGTCGTCAACAGCGCTACGTCACAGCAAGCGAGGCTGCCCTGCAACCCAAAAACCAAGGAAATCAGGAAAATCGGCCAAGGCAAGGGAACAATCAACAGTGTGGGGAAAGCACATTGTGAAACCGTTACGTCGAGCAATTAAATAAAATCGCCGGTTCGATTTAGTTTGATCACTTGATGGGCTGGAAGCCTTGATATTATTGCATGACGGGTAGAGCTGATCTGATGAGCTTGGCCTTGAACAAGCTTATTGGCGTGTCTTGGTCAGTCTTGGTAACCTGGGCATTGATCGCATCGCCATCTGCACCTGTGTGCGATGCACTGGGGATGTGAGGTGAGGTGGCACTAGGATTGAGTCCTGGGATTGTGGCTGCAGCTCAGAACTTGGCGATAGTCTGGTTTTATCCGTATTCTATGCCCTTACGCTTATGAGGCATAGAACTCGAAGAGTCAAAGTCTGAAGAATATGGAAGAAGAATGGGTATTGGTATTTCTGCTAAATAAATGAAAGTGCAATCAAAAGCTGACAAGTCCAGCTGCACTATAGTAGCTCGCGCAACCTAGGCGAGTAAGCAAAATCTTCCCTCCTTGCCCACCACGAACATCCATCGGGAAGTAAATTAAACCAAAACGCCCCCCTCGACCCGCCCACCATCATAAAATCGTTAGGAAAGATACCGCTGAAATTAATAAGGAGAGTTGACCACATCCTCTTTGCCAAGCTTGTATCTACCGCTCTCCCGCGTTCCAACGCGCCCAGCATCGCTTCTTCTTCCACCAAAACTGCCACCACCGATACGGACTGGCGTTGCGATACTTTCTCTGGTTGGTTTCTTGAAAGATTGCTTGGCGACCATGTTGACTTCATTGGGTAATGCCACAATGACGTTCTTGTCACTTCCGTACTTGAAGTTGTCTGCCTTGACCTCCTCGGCGTATCGCTTGATGCTGTATGGGTCTTTGCTACCGCGCAGCACCTTCTTCATATTCCATGTGACGATGAATGGACCAGTGGCAGTAATGATGGAAGTCTCGGACAACCCTTCTCCTGTGTTGAAGCGTGCCGGTGTGAAAGACAGAGCTGCGCCAGTTTCGTGCTGGAATTGCGCGACGTGAGATGGCGTAAGACCAAGACGACGAGGTTGGGGCTTGGAATCTTTGCCGAAGGACTTTTCGAATCCAAGCTTGCCTTCGTTCTTGCCATCCTTTTGAAGAGCATCGATAAGGAGAAGATATGTACGACAAGTAGCCAGAACCCAGCGACCGTCAGCACTGACATCAAGACCGATGATCGGTTCACCGAGAGCGGGAATGTGAGTCTTCGCATTGATACCAAGTCGATCGAACATGCGAATATCACCCTTGTTGCTAGCAACTGCAATGTACCCCTTCTCCGTGGTAGCAGCTGCCGAGAAGTCGTTCTTTGACATGTACTGCTTGAGCTCGGAGTCAACAAGTTTGTTGCCTGCGAGACGAGGATCGATCCGATAGAGGGCATTTCGTGACAAGCCAAGGAACGTTTGCTCGCCAGACATCTGAGCGAATTTGCTCTCGGGAGCAAAGGTGTTGACTGGAATATCATCGTGGACTTTCCATTCATCAACAATCTTGCCGTACTCCAAATCCATTCGGTACAGCGAGTTAGGATCCGCTTCGTTCTGGAGAATCATGTTCGTATCTTCGGCGTGAAGCATGACCTTCTTTGGACTGAATAGCTTCCCATTGGGAGTCTCTACCTTCGAGATATTCGTAGAGAATTCAAGATTATTATTTGGAGTGTGTTTGAACACGCCAATCTTGGATCCGCGGACCACGAATGATCGGTCGTGCTTGTAGCCCACTGCTAATTGCGAATTGACATTTCCGTCATCGTCTCTGGTGACAACATCGTCTTCGTCCTCATCGCTGTCATAGTGTTCGCTCTTCTGCCCATCATCTTCAATCTCTTCCTCCTCGATCTCCTCTTCTTCCTCCTCTGGCGCATCCTCCATTGCAAGATCCTGGAACGCCTCGAGAACATAATCCCGATCATCTTCTTTGCTCTTGTTCCATTTGATCTCATTCAGCTGCTCCCAAAGTGCCTGCATCAAGCCTTCTTGGAATCTTGTCTCGGTCTCTTGATCCTTGAATCGAAGAAGCCAAGAATATGCGTCGCCACTCGGAGTGTAGGCATTGAAGATGAATGACAGATATTCAAAGTTGAATACTGGGTTGATGTCGGCAATGACTTCTTGCCCGAGCCAGTCTTTATCGTCGTTTGAGATCTGAAGCCAGTATTGCCATTTACCAACTTCGGAAACAACAGCGTTGACGCTGGGATCTTGGAGGATGAATGCCCCGGACACAAAGTCAAACAAGTGGAGTTCTGCTAATTCATTTGCCAGAATGGATTGTGCCTCCGGATGTGCGAGAACAGGTGGAGCCGCTGTAGGAGCATTGTCTTTGACAGGAGCCTGTCGAGACTTTGTTGGTGTACTTTCTCTCTTCAGTGCCGAGTTGGCAGTGTTTCTTGATGGTGGAGGCATCGTGTTGACCGGCGACAAGGCCTCAGGGCTATGTATTGGACTCGCACTCGGTATGGGCGGTTCGCTGTCAAAAGTAAATTGTGCAAGATCCTCGACCGTCGCGGTCTGGTGGCCCTTTCTATGCTTTCGTTCGTACTGGCACTGAACGGCGATTAATTCGAAGCTTTCGACTTGGTTGCTGCTGATGGAGTTGTCGCAGACGAATTCGTAGAGGTCACCAACGTCACCGCTCAAATCTCTCCAAGCCAAGACTTTTTCTCCGCCTTCTCGAATCTCCGATCTGAAATGTAGTCCTTCGTCGAGTAGGAACGTCTTCTCGTCTCTCTCGGCACCTAGGGCAGCGATCTCGGCGTCTTCTCCGTCCTCGTCGTCCAGTAACTCCTCTTCGCCCTCTTCGTATGCGCGCTGTATGACGAGCTGGTATTGGAAGTCTTGATTCGTGCGTCGGATTCTCGCCGCCGCGTCCTTGAAGATGAGTTCGGAGTATCCCTTGGGAGAAAGCGGGCGGACAAGATAGAGCTGTCCCTGAGGTAATTCGACGAGAGATTCTTTCGATGTATCGCCAAATATCAGCTTTCCCACTGTGAAAGAAGTTAGTACCTACACGTTTGAAGGACGGTATGAAAGCAGTCGTGCCTGCATTTTCGACGCGCCAGGAGGGGGTTGTAAACAAAGACATGAGGGGCTTACCATTTCTAAGAACAAACATATCTCAATAGATCCGCAGTTCCGATAGAAAAGGTATGAGATTTGCAGGCACCTGGAGGTACCTCGAGAATCCACCGAGTTGTGAAATAGTTGTAGATGTAGTTGCAAAGAAGGTGCTTGCTTCCATCAGGCTTCTGGTACTCATGAAATCTTGCTGCCGTGGAGGGGTTGCCGTCATTGCCTGGAGCTAGAGTTAGTTAGGCTAGCGTCGCTGCCCCTGTGGCTGAGCGCATCACGGGACCAAGAGGTGGCAAATGTGGCTTGCGTGGCTCCAATATCACACGAGATTTCTTTGTTGAAGATGGATGGACACAGTCACTGACAGTCACTTTGAAAGGCGAATTTCCTATCAGGCGAAACTGTGCTACTTAATATGTTTCACTGCGGATGTTGAGTATTCTATTTTGAGCATCTCGGTACATCATCAAACGTCCTCACGCGACTTTCTTTGAGATTCTCAGAAGGCATTCCTTTGTGTTGACGTTCCAAGCCAGGTCTTGCTGGAGGCTATCAGAACTAGCGAGCCTTTGTTTACAACACTGTGCAAATCTCCTGTAGCAGGTCCTGCAAGACCAACCATCCAGCCATATGTCCCTCCATTCATCGAGATCATTTCCTTCCAATTCAGCTGTATCTAGCAATATCCTCCATGCTGTTCGCATCCTTACATCTTCTCCCGACCATCTGAGCCCGTTGCGCGAACATTCTGACGCAGGAAGTCAATGATTGCCTGCTGGTCTTCCTCAGATGTCGGGACATCATGACCACCACCATGTCTCAACACTGTCGGATTCTTGCAAATCTTCATTAGAACCTCACTTCTCTCAGGGGTAATAGCCGTGTCTCGAGATCCGATGATATGCAGAGTAGGCACCTCAATTCCCGATGCATACACATTTTCATGCTGCGGGAGTCTTGACTTGAAGCCAGCAACGAAAATACCAGCACTTGATACAGGTTGGTTGCTTGGAAGACGATTCCGAAGAGGGTTGTCCTTTCGTTGATTTGAAAGCAAAGCCATCAACATCCCAGCAAAGCCAGCCCCTTGACTAAATCCCCATATGGCATGCACAGGACCTATCTTCCGAATGAATTCTCCGAGGAAGTCGAGGCTCAGCTCAAGACCTTGAAAGGTGCCTAGATCATTCTTTGCAGGATCGGGGTCTTTGGCAAACCACCAGGCCCTGTGCCCTGATGTTGAGTTCTGTGCAACATAATCGCTCCATGATCTCGTCGCGGGGCTCTCAAGCTTCATCTTGTCCGTGATGTCGGCAATATGCGGTGCATCTGGAAAGAGGAATTCGAACTCGGCTGATAATGCCTTTGCAATTCCCCGTATTTGGTGTGCGTGGACACTGCCATTGGAGGTGAAGCCATGCAGGCAAAGAATTCGTAGTTTGCTCATCGTTGTTTTCCTTTTCCAAGAATGCTTCGACAAATGCCACGGACTGAAGATGTTTGGATCAGAACTCTTAAGTCTCCCGTTTTTTCCCTTGCGTTTTACTGCGCGACAGTGTGATGAGAAAATTGAGAAGACACAAAATGCCGAGGTACGACGATGGATTAAGTAAGTAGCCGAGTTCGAGTTGACTTTGAAGTCTTTCTTAGCCAACTCGGACCGAGTCATCGTCAAGCTTCTAATAATCCGGTAAATTATGTCCAAGTCCAAATTTACATTCAGTTTTAATCATCACTTCATTCCCAGACCTCTAAATGGTTGTGCAATACATTGCGGTGAAATACCCCCACCGCCAAGAGGACTGGGAGTGAAGCAACTATTATGCTCTGTAACCATATAACGTATAAATAGACTTATCGGCATTTATATATAATAAAGATCTAAGACAAGGTAAATTTCGCCTATATCAAACTCACTCGAAAGTTAACTGGAATCCTCATGAAATGCCTTGAATCCGTGCTATAACTCGGACCGAGTTTTGGAAAAGTCCGAATTTGAATTTGGACTCAACCTGGACTTGCTCAGATTAGTAGATAGAAAGTCAGTTTTCATTCCACTGTTGGTGTGTACGCGATCTGGTCAGTACACAAGTAGTAATTCCCGAACACCGAAACTTACAAACATCCGAATTCGACATCAAAAGGATGGTGTTAGCAGGCAACACTTGCAGCTTTTGGACTGGATGTCGTCACGTCCACTGCTCCTAAACCTGAAAATTGAGACGGAGTCGTATTTCAAGCTTCATTGGTACTTGTTGTCGACGATTTCTAAGTCGCCTACTAATGAGGGGAGGGTACTTTGAGTTTCAAAATAAAAATAAAATAATATCCTTCGCCTTGATCTGAAAAAGAAAGAAACTTTTATATTGATTCTTACAATATACACTTTCCAGTATACATATTCTACTTGGAGTTATCATTGATAAAAATGTAAAGCCTCAGATGTCATATCAAAGGCTCTTGCATCCACCACCTCCTGCCACGCCAACCGGTACCGATCAGGAAAAGTGTGATACTGTGGATCTTCATCCGCTTGGCCCGACATATACAACAAGATCTTTGACATGGTGTTGAAATACGGGCTGACGTTTCTCATCACTGGCCCTCGTTCCACGTTTGGATTTTCATCTTCTGGAAAAACCACGCTTCCTAATACTCGGCGGCCAGTATGGCGTAACTCATTGATACCGCAGTAGAGTATTGGAGGCGGATTGCCGTACTGGGGAAATCGGAATGTAGGCATGCCTAGTTGCAGGAATCGTATTTCGTTGAACCCTGTGATGTCCGATGGGAGATGGTCTGGTGTCAGCATATCGTAGTACCAGAGTAGGAACGTAGATACCTCGTCCATTTCGACAAAGTCTCGTTCGGGGTTGAAGAAGATTTTAGGTCCATCGCTTCCCAGCCTATTTTGTAGGTTAGCTTGTGTCTCTTATCGAATGTTCAGCTTGAGTAAATACTCCCAAGTTGTACTTGCTAGACTAGAACTTAATTGAAAGGAAAATGGGAACTTACTGTAGAAACCTAGGCTTGTAACGCTCGTACAGACTTTTGGAAAATTTATGAACTAGTCTCATCACTCTAGCTGGGTCATACTCAGGGTTAGGTGTATACATGCTAAATCTTAACTCGATACGCCTGCTTGAGTATTGAAACCTATGAGTATATTGACGATCAATGAAGATGGGATGGAACTTGATCCTAATTGTAACCAAGTTCGGTTCGGTAGAACGATATAGATTTTGTCTATCGTGAGAATCTCTTTTGAAGAGCAGTGTGTCGAATGGGTACAGATTTGTATCTGGTGGCGGAAATGTAGAATCTACTCTTGCAAAGCCGCGAAAAGCATGGGCCCCTAAGGAACGATGACAGGTTAGTTCTGCTTCAAACACCCCTAAAAATCTGTCATGTCTGCTCTTACTTACAAATTTCTGTCTGTATCTCCAAAGGGAGGTTGCTGAAGCAATGAAATGTGTCAAACGGCGCCAACGGACGCGGATCTGATAGGGAGGGAGCCGGATCTGGCGGCGGCACAAGGTCCAGCAAGTTGTGGAAACGACTCATCTTGTCGACTTATGTAACACATACCGCAGGCAGCTTCTATTTTTTTTTTTATAAAAAGAAACCAGTGATTCTTCTGTTTGCTGTTCATTTTCTGTATGAGCTAAACAAAGAACATGTCAAAACTAGGTACTCGGTGCTGTAAGAAATCGACAAAGAACCTGCAAACCCTCACTCGAAGACTTGGACAACAAGCACCGCGCCCCAGATCCGAAAGGCTGTTCTTTAACCTTCTTTTAGTCGTTAGGAGAGCTGAATCATCCTCGATAGACGGGATTTGGAAACAAGCCCCTGACCCGAGAAGAACGACCCATTTTCGCTTAGTTCGGATATCAATATCAACAACCCTTGGTACGATATGGAAGGCGAATGGTCACCAATGGTTGACAATTCGATTCAAGATAAGCCTTAGTGTAAGATAATTGCCACCCAATTATGAGACCCGTTGAAATGAAAGTCTTGCACGAACATTTGAATTCTCGAGCCCTTCTCTCTTCCTCATAGATAATGCTCGAAAGCTTTCGCTGCATCAAGCACACTCTGTTTATACCCAATCCACTCCTTCCCCCTCGCTTGAGAAGCCTTACTCGCATCGACATTCGGCCCATCTTTCGCAAAACCAAAGGTTGGCAGATAGCCCTTCCCAGGCTCGCCACGATCAAGCTCGCGATTTGGGTACGCTTCATTCAAGATATCAGCAATAGCCTGCTCGCCACCTACACCCGCACAAGCAATATATCTTTGTCCATTGGCAACATGGCTCTTCTCAACACCGAATACCATCAGTTCAGCCACATCCCTCACATCAACAAAAGATCCCGATGCACCTAGAGGGGGTGGGATCGGCTGGCCAGACAAGATCTTCCATACAGCTCGAACCGTCTCGTTAATATTTGAAGGATCATCAGGTAGTACGAAAGGTGGGCCACAGACATATGTCGGATTAACAGCGGTCATGGTGATGTTTGGGTGGTTTTCGTCGCGGAATTTCCAAAACGCTCTCTCAGCGGCAACCTTGCTGGCACGGTAGATGTGACCTCCTGGGGTATCTTTACCTAGTCGAGTGACTTCTGATTCAGAGACGTTATTCCAATCGGCTTCGATGAAAGTGTATGGACCAGTCTTAGGCTCCATTACGGCTCCGATCGACGACATGAGAACTACAGATCTCAACTGGGTGCCTCCGTACGCTAGAGCTGATTGGAGGATTGAAAGTGTTCCTTCAACTGCTGTGCGAATAATAGGATCGGGATCTGTGAAGAATTGTGAAACTGGTGAAGCCATGTGGGCGACAGCATTGACTTCTGTCAGGACAATTGTTTAGCTTTGCTTAACTTTCAGTTCCTTGACAATAAGATGCACATACCTCTTACTGCTTCATCGAAGGCTCCTGGCACTAGTATGTCTTTAACTTCGACCACTTCAAATCGCCCAGCGTCAACATAAAGCTGCAAGGCTCGAATGAGATTGGATGTGGATGCAAGCGACCGGGCTGTTCCTCGGACGGAGTAGCCGGCATCCAAAAATGATTTGGCAGTTTGGGACGCAATATAACCATTCACTCCGCTGATGAGCACCAGTTCGTTCTTGGACTTTGGTAATTCCATAACAGACATCTTAGTGTCTCGAAGCTGCACTGTTCGACGAAATTTGAATTTCGAAACGCTGAAAGGGGGTGTGTCAATAGCAATTTTGAAGAATAGCGGTCTGGCCGGCTTTAAGTGCCCCAAGCTTGGACTGTATCGCAAGCCCAGAAACGCAGAGTAACTTTCAAAGAAGACTCGGATCACTACATGTTCTCGCCGGTGCTGAGGAGATGGAATCGTGCCGAAATGTTTACTTAAGTGACGACGAAAACAAAGTGCATGGCAAGGTCGCACCTCCCGAACGTCCTCACATGTGGGGTTTCGTGGCCATGCATAAGATGCGTGCTGAAAGCTCCCGGCATGTGGTACAGTACAGTACTGTATTGACACAGCTCCAGTATTAGCCGAGCCACCCAGCTGGGCGGAATATCCGGGGGATCTGGGAAATGTCCGTGGGCCAAAGCGCCGGAGCCCTTTTCCCGCCGAGCCGGTCTCACACTCTCGAGCTCTGCCGCCCACCCACCCTCAACCCTGCCTCGAAGTGCCTGGAATCAGATCACTCCGCGCTCAGAAAAATGCCTCTCAGTCTCAGAGAGGAGATTCGTCCAGAGCTCGAGCCATCGTCCATGGCGCCCAATCCACTTTGCGAAAGAGCGCCTCACTGCCTTATCTATTGACGCAGCAAAACGGGGAGCACCGGGACACTACCGACTATTGGTTCACGTCGAACTTCATACGAAAAGGCGACGACTTCCTTCTCAAGGCGGTGATCTCCTGCAGCCACCTCAAGCCTCTGCTGCTTCAGAAGTCAACGAACGTACCGAGGCCATCGATGAATACGAGCAAATACTGCAATCGTCGACCTGGTGCAGGATTGATTGCAAGTCGTCGTTAGTACTCTCGTTGATGAAAATCTTCCGTCCGACGTGTGAACTTCCCTACCTAGGTAAGTTTTCATATGATTTGAATCGACTTTGTTAAGAATAAATAGTTGGCTAGCGACATAAGGTAAAATCTACTTGTAGGGAAATAAGCGAGATTGCCGCTGGATATGGGCCAGATAATTCCAATCCCACGAGATAAAGGCCACTGCAGGGACTGCCCATGTGAATTCCTTTTAGGTCTGGCTTCTGCCGGGGGTGACATAAGATGTGGCTGAGGTTTCCTGATCCCCAAGTTCGATGCTCCTCCTGGACTTTTACCAATGTCTAACACTGCCGATCGAGGACAATTCAAGAGAGACGCATTTGTTTGGCAGCACCATTTAAACAACGCGCCCCCGTTGATGAGGGATCTCGACACCCCAATGACTCACTTCTGGAGAGCCAAACAACAGTACAGCTTGTCACCAGCTGCTCTGCCCCTGAGCTGGTGATCACAGCCTTATTGTGCTTCAAACCCGAGCCAACATGGAGAGCGGAGAGCGGAGTAGGGCAATCTTTATCGCCGCGACGGGGTCCTTCGTCCTCGCCAGTATTTCCGCCGCTGGCCGAGTTGTTAGCCGCTTTGTTGTCGTTAAACGTCACGGTTGGGACGATTACACTTTCATATTGGCATGGGTGAGTGTGCCCACAACTCATAACAGGAGAGCGAGACTAACCAGGCTATGGTTAGATCCTCGCGTTTGGATTGACCTTCGCCGTCAACTTCGGGACCTACAAGGGCCTTGGCCTTCATAATGATAATATCTTGCCGGCTTGGACCGCCCCTCTCCTTGCCGCCGAGTACGTGGCAATCGTTCTGTTCACTCCTGCGCTGGTCGTCACTAAAATCTCTATCCTTTTGCTCTATCTTGATATTGCGAAACATCAGACCTTTTTCCGTATTGCCACCTATGCAATCTTGTCGGTGGTAGTAGTAGGAGGTGTTACCATAAGTTTTTTGACCGCTTTCCATTGCAGCCCGGTCCAGGCAGCGTACAATGCCGACATCAAGAACTTCAAATGCATATCTATCCAGAAGACCCTGCTAGCCTCAGCACCTATCAATATCGGAACCGACCTGGCCATGCTCGTTCTCCCTATTCCCCTGCTGACAACGTTGTCCTTACCGCTGCTGCGGAAGACCATCTTGATCTTGTCTTTCATTTCTGGCGTAATCTTCGTGGCTGCGGTTGACGTTGCCCGAATCTACTATCTACAGCTCGCAACAATTGGGTCCAACGCCCCAGACCGTAGCCGCCTAAGCACCAGTCTAGATTTCCCCTTCAATGCGGGTTTGGCGCTCTTATGGTCGGCGATCGAGGTTGATGTAGCTATATTCGGTGCATCGATCCCGACTCTGGGTCCATTGCTCAAGCGACTTATCCCGATGAATGGACCTGAACCGCAGGCAGGGCCTAATGGCAGTTATTCTCTCGGTGAGCTGTCACGTCGACCCAGCTTGACAACCGATTCTGGTTCCAAACGGCCCTTCGTTTCAATATCCACCTCGCTCCCTCGAGAGCAGGAGTCGCAGGCGAATGCGATCGAATTTTCTGTCACACAATCCACAGAAACAGGGACCCAAAAATCATGGGTATGTTCGAACCCTCGACTTGGCGAACCCTCCTCCTTTTTTGGATTCATCAACATGCATCCAACTAAGTGCGTCGCCGATATGCGGGGCTCCGAATCGGTGAAATACTGCGCCATTATCAACACTTGCATGTTCTTAAACGGATTCACATATACGATGCTGTTCTCTATCAACGGAAACATCCCGATAATAAACAATCGTACCCAAGCCATAGGCATATCATCAGCCTCCTACGGCGGCGCTGGGATTTTCAGTCCATTCTTGGGATATGTGATTCTACACCGTTTCGGGTTCAAGACCACTATCTTAACCTCTTTGGCCATTTGCTGCGCCGGCACGCTGATGTTCTGGCCATCTGGCGCCTTGGGATCTTATCCCGCTTTTGTCATCTCTAATGTGGTTGTCGGCATTTCTCTGACCTGTTTAGAAATAGCTGCCGACACCTTCAATGCCCTCTGCGGACCACCGGAATACGCAGAAATCCGAGTTCTCTTGGGTGCTGGGACAGAAGCCATAGGAGGAGTGTTGAGTATGATACTCGCAAAATACGCCATCTCCATCAACGCGGATGACACACGCAGTTTGATTTCTCTTCAGTGGGCTTTCTTTGCGATTGCTTTGTTCACTGTCGTGCTCGGGCTTGCCTTCCACTACTACCCTCTGCCCGAAGCAACTAGTCAGGACCTACAACGTCGACAGGACCTCCTGTGGACAGACCCTTCAAAGAAATACCTCAGAAAATTCCCTGTTATCTTTGCTCCTCTGGCACTAGCCACCATGTCTTCGTTCTTTGCCGCCGGGGCATTGACAAGCTTAAGAAGCTTCATTGGCAGTGTCCTGTCCAGCATTTCAACCAGCTCAAAGACCGCTCCTATGGTTACTATCTCGGATTTCCAGCTTATCCTTACAGTCATCTATTCTGTCGGCACATTTTTCTTCGCCCTCTTATGTTTTTTCATACCCCCACGTTACATCCTGTTATGGGCTCATGCTTGTGGGATCGTCTTCGCGGTTCTGATCACTCGAGTCCAATTCTCCTCGGTTCGCAGTGTTCAAGTGTTAACCTTGGTCCTTTCGATCTTCCAGGGCCCGATACCCAACCTAAATTTCGCCATCGCATTTCGGGGTCTCGGCCAGTGGACCAAGCTCGCAGGGTGCATATTGGTAGGGGTTACGAGTCTCGGAGCCAGTGTCTGGCCATGGGTCATGTTGGCCGTTGCGAACAGCCATTCGGCACGATATGCCTTCTATATTGTTACCGCTCTCTTCGGGGCGGGGATTTCCCTCCCCATTTACCTCATCCTAGAACGTGCCACACATCATCGACCGCCTGGCTGGCGGGCTGTGGTCAAGCTATTTCAACGGTTATGACTATGGGAAGGAGGTGTACTGAATTCAAGTTTTGCATTCTTCCGATTAGAGTATGTATATACGATTCTGAGATGTCGTAGATGTCGTGATAGCGATCTGAAGATAGAGTGTGCGAAACCTGTAAAAAATAGTCTTGAGAATGAATAGATTTTCGCAAGTCCTTAGTTTCTTGTTATTGTGTGTCTTGTAAGTGTTATGCCCGTTTATATATGCGAAGAACCAGCGCAGTCATGTAACAAAAGAAACCTGGGGGTCGTCCCCACCACACTACAGGGTTTGATACTCTATCCATTCTTACTATAATACATTAGGTGGTTGAGTACCATTTAAATGCCTCAGAGAAATTTCTCCGTGCTCTTTCTGAGCTCTCCGAATCATCTACACGAGGGTATTTTTCAAGGCGAGAGAATAGACGTAACTCCGTACGTAATGGTCGTCTGAAAAGCAAGCTGTTTCAAGCCTTGCTATCCTTCGGTTGCTCTTTCATCTTGTTAATGTTGTCCCATTTGGCGCACAAGCTGAAAATGGCTGAGAGGCCGGAAGCCCCAATGACAATGGCGAAAGCCACCTTGATACCCCATGCGTAGGCACGGATGATTCCGTCCTGATCGGCCCCGGAAAAGTCGCGGCGCAGATCAGTGGCACCCGTGGCCAAGACGAGAGTGGCATCGACGTTTGGCGCGGTGCTGGCAAGCCTTCGCCCAAGTTGGTTGATGAAGCCGGAATTTGCGGCTGCGAGCATGAAGGTGGCGCCGGTAGATCGAGCGACTGTGCATGAGGGACACACTTAGTTGAGGGATACAAAGGACAAAGGAGATTAGGGACATGCTTGGAGAGGCTCAAGGGGATCTTACATATGATGATCGCGGACACAATGGCCATGTCAGCTGGCGCAGCATAAGCCTGCACTATTATGACTGGGATTTGGAGGCCGATGCCAAATCCGAAGCCTGCCAATATCTGATACCCAACCCATTTGCCTGCCGAAGTCCCGACGTCGAGGGTGTACAGTAGACCACTCCCTATGGTAATAATCACGTAGCTGGCTGGCATATAAGGAGCTGCAATACCAGTATTCGTGATGATTCTGCCCGAGCCCAATGTGCCAATGCTGAAGAGGGCGATGAGAGGAATGTTGCGCACACCCGAGCCAATTGCACCTGTGTCGGCGATGCTTTGGAAATAAATGGGCAGGCAATACAGTACGACGAAATACGAGCCAGCGAAGAAGTAGCCCCATACGGCGCTGACCCAGACGCTTCTTTGGCGCATCAGGCGTGGTGTTAGCATAGCGCGTTCGCCTTGCCAGAGCTCTGCGGCGACGAGTGCAGCAGAAATCAGGACGAAGCCGACGAGTAAATCGATCACAACGCTGGAATTCCACGCGTAGGTTGAACCAGCATACTGGAGAGCTAGGAGTAAGCAGATAGATGCACCCATAACAAGCGCCGTTCCCAAGAAGTCCATGTGGAGAAGCTTGTCCTTGAAAGTAGCATCGACGGGTTTATGGGCGGCAGGAGTCTTGAAGGTAAAGAAAATGACCGCCGCGGCCACACCACCGATTGGAAGATTGATATAGAAGCACCTAGAGTTGAAATATCAGGAGAGTCCCGTAACTTGCAACAACAACGACAAAGTACGAGAAGACTGTCGGCTCACCATCTCCAGGACGCCCGTTCAGTAAGTGCACCCCCAATGAGCGGTCCAATGACCGAGGTGATGCCATACGACGCGCCAATGATTCCCGTATAGGTCGCTCTTTTCGCAGGTTCAGCAGAGAATGCAGAGATAATGTAGACTCCCGGCGCGATACCAGAGCCACCGAGACCAGCGATGGCACGTCCGACAATCAGAGTCGTAGAATTCTGAGCGACACCGCAGATCAAGCTCCCAAGTTCAAAGATGAAGATGGAGACTAGGAAACTGGTTTTGAGGGGAAAGTACTTGTACACTTTGCCCCACTGGGACTGGAAGGCGCCGAGAGTGAGGAAGTACGCGGAGCCGTACCACGAGATGTCATCGAGTTTGTTGAACTGGTTGGTAATGCTGGGGATAGCGGTTGCAACGATGGTCTGAGTTGGGAGAGTTAGATTGCTAGCGTAAGATACATTTAGGAAAGGGCGATTCTTCAAGAATTCAAGTTGGAGAAGCAGAACTTGCCGAATCGAGAGACATCATGCCGATTGTCAGTACGAGCGAGGCCATGATTCCCATCAGTTGGATACCCTTCGGATATGTCATGGGTGGCGGCGCTGGCGTCTCGGCGACTTTTTCTTCTGTAGCAAGAGCATTGTCTTCAGAGAGCTCTGGTTTCTCCAACACCCCATTGAAAGGCGAGGAAGTCCCAGCGGACGGCTCATGAGAGCGTGGTTTCTCTCCATTTGCTTCGACTTTGTCGTCCTCGAGCGAGGGAGGCGGAGGCGTTTGTCGAGACATGTGTCCGTCGTCTGGTTCACTAGTGACTGAGTGTGTATGCTTTGAAAGCGTAGCGGCGTCCTCGAAAGGCTGGAATAGCTCCAATAAACGAGCGTGTACTTCATCATTAAACTTTAAATATAGATAATTATTTAGTGAGAATAGAATTGCAGAATGGGCGAGAATTGCGCTATTGCAGTCGGTAAATCCGCTAACGCCATCTATTATTCCTCTGTCGGAGCTAAGGAGCTAAATATCCGAACGGACCGACCCTCCCGCATAAACTCTGAAGTACCTAGCTCTAGGTAGCCTCAAGAAGCAGGTGACAAGAGTCTGTGCCAGCCCTACCATGAAACAAAACACCGGAATAACTGTAGACGTCTAGAGACTTTTCGTATTCTATATTCTACGTGTTTGCACTGTTTATATAACTACAAGCATACATAGCAGCTTAAGTGAAGGAATGTATGTAGCTCCTTGGCTAAGGGCGGTTAAGTACTGAAGGTGGTTTAGATCTAATTGGTATACATAAAAGGGTTTCTTTTCTTTTGACTTCTTTATTTCTTTCATAATAGACCTACTGTTGGAATCACTAAGTAAGGTATTTCTCGTTTCTGGTGTTGACACAATAAATAGGGGTAAAGCTTATACGCTTGATTCGTAATTGTATTTTTTCAACTGGGTTCCGAATGATTACAAAGAAGGCGGATTTGGTGAAGGCGATGGGCATCATGATAGGTTGAAAATCAGAGAAAGAAGTGTGTTTGCCACAACGCCAGAAGTTGCAGACAGACAGAGAGCTGATGGAATTCTTGACGATTAATTCTCTGGGTTTGGGTTTCATCAAAAGACTATAAATGCACGGCAATGCATGGAAATATGTTGCAGAATCTTAGTATAATTTACATTGAAGATAGCTTCGTCTGAGAACCTCGAACATTTATGGTGCGGTAGGAGTTACTGTGGTCAGGGTAACACCCACACAGTTGGTGCCGGTTGCATCAACGGTGAGTTGAGCCTAGTATAATATCAGTCCAAGATCTTCGAAAGTTTCCGAATGGGAATATCTCACCTTGTCATCGTGCCCACTTTGGCATGCGCCACTAGCAGTCGTCAATTCCCCGCCTACGAGACTAACCATCTCATCACTTCCTGCACAATCAACGGCCTTCATTGTCGTCCCATTGAAACCAACGCAAGCCTGAACCCCGACAAGATCTGGTCTGAATCCAGCGGTAAAGCTTCTCTGGACGAGTAGGACGTTGGTACCAGCTGCATTGGTGGAGGGAGTGACTTGACGATCCGCAGCGGTGTTGACGCAGGCCGCATCGACCATTTCACCTGGAAGGTCAAAATCAGCATTAAGATTTGAAGCAGTAGCGGGTATAACGTACCGTTATTGCGGAAGGTAAGGCATTCATTGCCTGGGATACCTCCAACTTCTTTCATGACAATGGTGTTGGCCCCTCGTGTGACGCTTCCTGTCAAGCCAGGTGTTGTAGCTCCAGCACCAGCACCAGTTCCGGCACCCGCTGCGGCACCAGCTCCTGTTCCAGCACTGGCACCAGCTCCAGTTGCAGCTCCAGTTCCATCACAAGCTCCAGTTCCAGCGGCAGCTCCTGCAACTCCTCCAACTGCTGCACCGCCAGCTGCAGCTTTGGCTTTCGCCCTGTTGCCTCGCGCCGGTGATGCAGCGACAAAAGCTGCGAGCGAGCAGACGAGAATGGTGGTAAAGCTCTTCATGATTGTTGGTAGACGAGTAGACGAGTAGCTAAGTATAACAATTATACAAGAAACGAATGTGAGTTATAAAAGAATGTATTTGGATGAAAAAAAATGTGAAGAGACCAGTCTACTTCAAAGAATGAGAATGGAAGACAAATGCAAAGTGTGAGATGAATTGATTCTTCAGTGGTGTTGAAGATATTGAGCTGTTTATGTATGGCTAGGCCTTGTCTTGCTATACGAGCCCAGCCCTGTGTGTCTCTAGCATGGCACGGGTCGAGCTTCCTTTCATTCCCTTCACCTCGCTTCCCCTCTACGACATGAACAACCGAACCCTAGGAAACTTTCTTCGGATGGCATCCCTCCAATGAGAAATCGAGCATACCGGGTTTTCAGACAGATCCTTCTGTTCCATTACCAAACTTCGAAACGGTCTCCAGGGTAGGCGCGAAAAGATGAGACGAAAGCGGGGAAATACGAGAGAATTCGCCCCACTTCCCCTGAATTTGGATGGTGAGGCGTCGCAGATCCTCCAAACCAAACATCGCTTAAAATAATCCGTCCGTAGCAAGAGGCCAACGGAAGCCACCGAGGGACAAGATAACTACAGGTAATTGAGCAGTTTTATTAGCAAGAATCCCTCCATGTCCTTGAAGAACTTTCTCGTTGCCATCAGCCAGCTACTGTCCCGTTAGCACATCAGAACCTCGCTTAAGGCCATTAGCGTTATTGACTTACATCGCAGTACTTGTCTACTCCCTGCCAGTACTTCCCGGACTGGATGTATCGGTCTGACAGAATATCGGTCACAAAATTCAAAGAACACATCCATTTTGCTAGAAGTCATTCAGCATCCGTATTCATTTGCAGATCGGGATCTATTAGGTGGGGATCAGCCTTTTCTATTGGATTAAGCGCACAAGGACAAGCGTACTTCTGAAATGCACATGCCACTAATTCTACCATCTGGTGTACACTTTATTAATTCATCAATTTCAGATCAGAGGCCAACCATGGGACTTTTTTCTCTTCCTTTTTTCAAATCACTCTAAGGGGATTTGGTGGCGTGACTCTTGCTCCAGCAATTATATACGAATCATCAAGAATGACTGGCTAGGTATGTAGGCTTTTTACTTTGAGCTATATTTTACCTGGATCACATAGTGCATATTAGCGAAGCCGATTTTAACAAACCCAATTGCCTCTCGCTTAACATTAACCATAGTCAGGCACTTTATAATATGACACAATTCAATCTTCAATACCATCAATTGTCAACAGGTAGTGAACTTCAGAGAGTAGTGGAACAAAAAATACAAAGTCATAATCTTCGTACAAGACATAGAGTTCTGTAAACCTCCTATAGTCCATCGTCAACGGAAATCGCTCAAACACCCTTCCCTTCCGAGCCCAGAACACCAAAGACGAAACTAACATCCTCCAAAAATATCTCAAATCTGACCGACCAGAGAGAAGGAAATCTCATAATCAAACCATCTTCTCCTCCTTGCCAAGTACCCACACCTCAGCCGAGTTACCACTCCTCAAATTCATCACCGCCACAAAAACAACATAGCAAACAACCGCTCCAACAACCCACGAGGTCTGGATCCTAAGACCATACACGACGATGCCATTATAATCCACACCATCGTTTCCCTTCTCATCTATCAAAGCCAAACCATCACTAATAGCCCTCTCCCCACCCGCTCCAGGTCGATACGGAGGCGGATCATCACCATCTCCAAACTCACTCTCAACGACACGAATCAGCGGCCCTCCACTTCTGATATCAGAACCATTATCTCTCAAAATCGCAGTCTCATCTCGTTCCGACTCAGAACAAGAATAAAACTCCACGACTCCAGGCGAGTATTCCCCGTTCCTCCTCGTCGTGATTCTCGTATCCCGGGCTGCAGATGACGATCGTATACCCAAAGCTCCCCGCTCAGCCTCATCACCACTCCCCCTCGAAATAGTGATATTGACACTCAACTTCGGGATCCCCCTGGACCTCTTCCCAAAGATAACAGCTCCATTCGGACTCGCCCTTCCCCTCCCAGCTTCCAACCCATTTCCACTCGCAATCATAACACCCGGTCGACTCCCCGCCCTACTCCTCCCCCTCTCTCGATCCCGACTTCTGGAAAACATCCTCCCAGTCTTAATCCTCCTCAACTTCTGCAGGGGTCTATAACACTTCCCCCCTGCAGCACCATGTCTACAATCCGCAAAGATGCCATTTTGCTCCCCGACTTCATCGCCCCTCTCCCATAAAACCCCATGACCCACCATCTCGCAACTATCGCCAAACCCACACCTCTCACTAAGAACCATCAACATACCCACACTAGCAGCCAAATAGTCCTTCCCAGCCGGCACACCCCACCACCTCTCGCACAAGAAATTCCTCCTCCCGCTCTCACATGGCCTGATAACCTCTCCAAGGCCATCACAGAACAACACCAGCACCGAGGATGAGACCTCGAACCACCCGCCGCTAGACTGGAGGAGCGGACATTCCTTATCTTGCGGGAACTGCGGCGTCTCAACGATGGCTTTGAGTTCCCAGCCCGAGAGGAACGCACGTCGACGGATACTCGTTTTCGCAGCCGGAGGGCGCGCTGAGTCTTTATCCACTACCAGCATGAGCGAGAAGTAGATCTCGCGGATCAGGTCTAGGAATGTGCGTGTCTGTTTCGTGATCGAGGATTGGTAGATCACAAGTGCGTGGTTTTCGAGGATGGTTTTCAACGCTGCGGCGCCGCCGTCTGAAGACGGTTCTGCGTAGGGAAGTGCGATGCGTTTGTTGTCTAGTGTTACGCGGGAGGGGAAGATGTGTGCGTAGATGTGTGCGAGGTGGAGGATTACGCTGAGTGTTGAGACAAGCCAGGCACGGCGCGAGGACGGATCGTAGAGGAGGATAGGCATGTCTTTTGTTTTGCGGAGTTCGAATTCGAAATCTTCTTCTCGTTGTTGAGAGTACTCGTTTCGTCGACGTTTGCCTATCGTAAAGTTCGCGACGGCTGTTGGCCCGCCTTGGCCCATAATTGATGATCCTAGACCTACTGATATTCCCGATAACTCCATGCGAGGGGTTGGAGTCATGGCGCGGGAGAAACTCATGTCGGCGTAGTTCATCTGCTTGGTTCCCAGATAGATATTGGCCTCCTTACTCCAGCCCAGGAAAGCCCTGCGAGATTGAAGCGATGAGAGGTCTTTGGCAGGATATATCTCAGAGCATGTCTGATCGATATCTTTCAGCGTCATCCGACTACCCCTTGGTTTGGCCATGAAGTGCCATTGCAGACTATCTTCCGATTCCAGTCGAGTGGGAACAAGCATAGTTGAGAGACCTTGAAGAACAATCCCTCCAGAGTGATCAACCGGATATGAGACTCCCGAAAGGTTCGTCATGATATCAAACGATATCTCTAGGCCAGGGATATTATCTCTCTTTGGAATGGGAAATCCATCAGCGATGACGCTGTGTGGAAACAGTGGGTTCCAGCACATCTCCTGCTCCTCTTTACTAAGCGGCTGTAAGTACTGCCCGTATATCTCGAAATACATCGAATTCTGAAGTTCTGGATTTGCAGAGAAAGGAGCGAGATAGGTGTGATCGGTGAGAATCGCGTCTGAGTACGACATCTGGTCGTATGGCGAAATTCTGATAGCTGCTGTCAACCAAGTCAGGCAATGGCCAGCCTGTTTGAGTGTATCCAGTGATCCGTAGACCCGTATCATAGCATACTCTTGCTCGTCTGGAGAGCGGCTGGGATGGATGGGATGGATCTCAACCGATATGTTCATGGCAGTAGTTGAGACATTTGCGTCTGGGTGATACCTCCCTGTACGCAGATCTGTAGACTTGAGAGCTGTCTCAATTGCACTCAAAAGATCCAAACCAAGCTGTCCCCAATTCTCCTGCAGATAAACACCACACTGCGAGGCACGAGCGTAGACCGCCGATCCACTCAGCGTAATAACAGGACTAAGATCTTTCGAACCATCAAGCTCTTCTTGGAGAAACTGCCATAGCTCCCAAAAGACCTTGAAAGTAGCTGTGTACTGTCGATTAGGCTCCTCATCACGAAACGAGTAGAGTGTGTGGAACCCTTCCATCATTTTCTGATCTACTAGCCAGAATTTGGCATGTGGATCGGAATCGAAGTAAAGAGACTTTCGTATCTTCTGGCCGAAGTTGGTGAGAGCGTTTCCTGATTTCAAAAATTCCGCTGCTGCTACCTTCTCATTGTCAAATCCAGACTGATCTATTTCGTGTTCATCCATGTAATCGGATTTGTCAAGACCAAACCCATTTCTTGTTCTCGAGCCAGACGATGATCCATTGGCGGACACAAGCGAGCTTCGTCGACCGTTCATCTCACTCCCTAAGCCATTGACCAGATCCCTGCTCCGTGGCGAGTCTGTCCCTGAAACAGGTTGACCAATGGACAAAGTCTTTACCTGTTTCGTAATCGCCAAATGTCTTCTCCTAACCGTCCTCGCAATCTGTCTCTGGAATTCATCGGTAGCCAGAGCAAACAACTCGGCCCCAAGCTCCTGGATAAGCTCAGAGAATTTCGAATAGAACTGAGTAAGATCCCACTTCTTCACCGACGTTGGACCCCATATAGAAAACTCCGGAAAGTGAGTGAACTCCTCGCTGAGGAAATTGATGATGAAATCTTGGAGGGCTGGCGAGGCGAGAATGTCGGACTCGGGTGGTGGAGGGGCGTCGAATGCTTGTTTGGCGGTGGGTGGCCCGATGAGTTTCTCTTGATCTTGAGATTGGCGTCTTCGATAGTTTGTGGAGCATGATTCGCTTCGCATTTATCAGCAAAATGTTAAGAAAATAGTTGGGAACATACCAAGTTACGCGCTCGTTGACCAGAAGACTGATCTTCGAGCCACACACAGGACATCGTTTATTGGCCTGCAGCGCAATCGACATATCCACAACATCGCCTGGCATGAAACAATCCTCCCATCTCTCATCCAAATTAACTGTGTCAAGTTGACTTCTTGACCAAAGGACGAAGTCACCACCGCGAACATATGTTTGTAAGGCATCGTTGTTGTTGAAGCGTAGTGCCAGAACCTCGTTGAGCGCCTAGCGTACAGTTCAGTACAGCAAGTAGGTTCTCACTGTAACGCAACTTACTCTATGTGATGTGACGTATTCGAGATGAAAGGGAGCCTGCCGACCAAGAGCGTCGTTAAGAATAACCGGCTGTTGTAATTCGACTTGACTGGGGACACCGCGAAGCTGGAGTTCTACAACTGCATTATAAATCCGCAGGTTTGTGGATCTATTGCTTGTTAATCCTTCGTAAAGCCTTGAAGAAGTGAGACTTACATGATCTTCATCGTCCTATCAACTATCATATTCCTATTATCAAAGGCAGATATAGATTGAACGACGGGAGCAGTCATCTCCTGCATATTTTTCAACGTAAATCGATCCAAGGTGGCCAGCGACTGCTGTCTTTTCTTCGGTGCCAAATCACTTTAATAGAGTTAGAAGAATCCCTTTCCGGGTCAGTTAGACATACTTGTTGAGATTTTCAAGCATGATGAGGGACAGCAAATGCCCAGTAATCTCAGCTTTGAACGCCGTGAGAACCTTTGGACTCCATGTCGTTGATGGACCATCTACTCTCGTGTTGATCACCGACCAATTCCCTCCATTGCTCTTATCCTGAAGATTGCCAGAGTCCCGAAACTGTTCCAGAGCTGTTTGGCATTGTGAAGATACCTCCAGAAATGCGTTGTACTGGACCTGATAAGAGGTATTGCGGGGTCTGGCATTCCGGAATCTGACCAGTAGTTCTCTCAAGCGGGCTAGGATGTCAACTGGGCTATCTTGTCCTGGAACATGCAATTCCTCTACTTTCAATAGCTCATTGGTAATTGATATCGTCGTCGATATATCTCCAACAGATAGTCCGAACGACATGGTTATGGGCAACACATTAAAACCAAGACAGTAGATGATTGTCACTAGAGATTAGCATCCTTGAGGAGCTCATGGTTCCAGCAGCGGGGTGTTTGTAGCGCTAATGGCAGCTGACCAACGGCAAGGCTGTCTGAACAAAGAGGGCTGTTTGTAAGCTGGAGCTCATTTGGGGGGGACTGCTTTCCGGTAGCCAATGTCGTGTAAAGATCGGGAAGGATACGAGCGGAAATAACCTTTTCGTTCTGACCGAGGTCGATCTCGTGCATAGCTGAAAGCCGTTGAGTTTGAGTGGGTGCCCATATAGGTTACACGAAGGAATGTGGCTTGCAGCTGATTGGAACTTGGGACGACCGAATAATCAAAAGGGGGTCGCTAAGCGAGCTCTGCGTTGTCAAACGCAGCGATTGAAGGGCAGCTGCAGAGAAGTTATGCAGCGACGGGTACGAGCTGAATTGAAAAGCCAATAGTTATGGACCGTTGTCACGGAAGGCCGGTGATGCCATCGGCAGCTTGGAATCATTGGGCAATGCTTCGAGCTGCTCTAGGTGACAAAACGGCCTATCCGCAATCTCCGTTGTCAGCTTTGATGTTTGCGGCAAATACAACGAGCAACATGAACAACCTTTCCAAGCGGTACCAGTGAAGACTATTGGCAAAATTTTGCACATTGAGAAGAAGATGGGGACGAAGTCAGTCTTGATGTGTGTAGTGCTCGCCTAAACCAGAGAATTCCTATTCCGACCCAGAACACTCCAAGCTCCATCACTCCATTGTTCCTCACGAGAAAGGCAAGTAAAACCAACCCCCACGCCGGGGTTACTTTTCCGAGTAAAACCAACGCTAGTAATCTTGAAGATCAACTCAATTCAACCTCGCCGAAGGTAAAGAAGGTATACCAAAGCCAGGGGAGATAACAAAGTTGCAGCATACTTCACCAAATCATCCGCCTCATCATTAAGCTCTCTCGATATGTTCCAGAACGAGACTTTTGCACAGTGCTCAGATAGAAGTACCCTAACTCTCGCAAATAACATCATCCATAAATCACTGTTCTTCACATGATCCCCATTGCTCGTCCTCCACCCCTTCATCTCCCATATCCTGCACCAGTCCGTTGTTCCGTTCGCCACATAGAGCGAATCTGTCGTGATGACTAGTTTAGCCTAATGTTTTGGCCTTGAAAACGCGATCTGTGGAGGGCCGGGTCCGATACATCGGAGAGCAGCTACAACAGCACGAAGCTCGGCGCGGTTGCTGGTAGGCTCCGCATAGATATCTGTCGGACCAACGTCTTCAAGGCGAAAGGCGAGGGCACCTTGCATGTAGCGTACACCCATTGAATTCGTCTCCCTTTGCCTGGATGGATTCTTGCTGTAGCGTGTGACGAAGGCACACCTGCCTCGAGCACCGGAGTAGCCATTGTCGACATACGCTCCATTGGTGAAACCCAGCATCTCGCCATTGTCAAGATATGCTGTGACAGGTTTACCAGGCTCGTGTGTGAAGAGATCTAGAGGGCTCTGCTCTCCAAACTGACCCGGGCTGAAAATAGCAGCGCGTGCTCGTGACGATGAAGGTCTAAGTCTAGATGCGATAGACATGGCTGCTTGTGCTAGTTGTCGAACTAGCTATGGGATTCCCTGTGGTAAATCCAAAGTTTCCCAGCAAGCTCCTACTGTAGAATTGCCGAGGGCCATCTCCTTGAGGGCTTTGATAATGTCTGGTAACCGCCAGGCAGGCGTACGATTCTCTGGGTCTAAAGCCGCTCTGACATAGGTCGAGACCGCTAGACCCTCCCATCCCCCGGATGCTGAGATCCACTTCTCACGACCCAGCAATTTGAACCACGATGGTGATGGAGATCTCGCATCGAGTAGAACCTCTGTCCACACTCGAGACACAGTGGCCCATTCATCTCATCTTCCCATTCCAATTATTCGCAGAGGGAATCGTAAGCTTCGTCGCTTCCCCATCCCTCCTGGTCATATAGACGGCGACTTCTTGCAGCAGCTTAACGGAAACTGGAGTGTGATTTATTGTAGGGCTGCCGATAAGATATGACTTTAGCTTGTGTGTGGGTTATTTGTGTTTTTCTTTCTTTTTGACCTGACAATGAGGCGCACACGCGCCTTCGTTTGTTCGCAGGGCGGTCCGATGTCCAGGGTGTTGAGTGTCTTGGGAAAGACTTGCAGCGCGCGAAGATATTCCAGAGTGATACTTATCAGTTGGTTACCTAGACCAGAACGTGGACAAAGGTAGATGCTTGATGTCGAAGGCGTAAGAAGTTTCTAGTTTCAACTCAATTCGAGGCTTGTTTGTTCGACTTCAACTCAAAGAAGTAGTGACCGTGGCGTCTCAGCTCATACTTCTCGGGGCAAGGCCCGCGGCGACTATTTTAACTTGTGAATGAATGAATCGTTAGTATCGCCTAGCAGGCTTCAAAAGTAGTGTGCGCTCAAAACCTACGTGTTCGTTAATGCTCGAGAAGTTACTGTAAGAGTGAAGAGCCCTTCTGGATATCTCCATGAGATTTTCTAATGCATTGAAGTTTGTTAAGGGTAATGTAGTGGTGTACTGGCTACTTACCCAGAGATGGTTAACAGTGCAGGCCAATGTTGCTTAACAAATGCATTCATTCCATAAAACGCCTAGAGTCTTGTATGCAGAGCCCACTTTGGTATCGTAACAACTCATCTCATCCCCCTCATCTCATACGTCCATCCCATCAATTCATGCCATCAAGTCATCAAACCAACACTAATTCTTTTTCGTCAATCACTCAAATCATCCTTCCCAAGAACCATATCCTTCACATTCCCAGCCAACTCCTGTACCTTACCCGCAGCGTCACTAATCCTCTTCTGCTTCTTCTCCGCATGCTCACTGATACGGACCAGCTCGCTAACAAACGACTCTCCCCACCAAGCACTCGTGTACTTGAACACGTACTTCTCCAGTTTCTTGAAGTTGATCTCACGCTGCTCAGGAGACATTGTGACAGCGTCGTGGATTGCTCCTGCAAGTTCCTCCGTGTTCCAGGGGTTAACGATCAAAGCACCATTGAGAGATTGAGCCGCACCGGTGAATTCAGACAAAATCATAACTCCGTGACGCTTCCGTTGTGTGGCGATATATTCGTAAGAAACCAAATTCATACCATCGCGAGTAGAAGATACCAAGCAAGCATCCGAAACGGCATACAGAGCTGTAAGTTCGTCGAAGTTGACAGACTGGTGGAGGAAATGGATGGGCATGAACTCGATAGTACCGAATCGACCGTTGATTCTACCGACCAGCTCGTTGACCACGGCGCGGAGATTTTGGTATTCCTCGACATCTTGACGACTGGGTACTGCGACCTGGACGAGGACAACCTTGCCGATCCATTCCGGATGTTCGGTCAGGAAAACCTCTAGAGCGTGGAGCTTTTGGGGGACGCCCTTGATATAATCCAGTCGATCGACTCCGACAATCAATTTGACGCCTTCGAATTTGCGTTCCAAAACAGCGATACGGTCTTGTACGGACTTCTTCTGCAGACCTTCGATGAATTTCTCGGGGTCGATTCCAATAGGGAATGCTGCGACTGTAACGTACTTTCCGCGGAAATCGACACCGTTTGGTGTGGTCGGTGTTTCTCTGTATGGAATTAGACAAGAATCGCTACAGCTTGCGAGTCGACTTACAAGATCCGGGAGCAACTGCTCAAGAAATGTCGTGCGTAATCATATGTGTGGAAACCGATCAAATCGCAATGAAGTACTCCAAGGAGAAGTTGTTCTCGGACGGGTAAGATTCTGTAGATCTCACTACTGGGGAATGGTGTGTGTAGGAAGAAGCCAATCTTGACATTCTTCTTGCTCGCTCCAATCTCTTCTCGCAGCATCTCTGGCAGAAGCATCAAATGGTAGTCGTGGACCCAGATCAAATCGCCGTCTTGTACATCCTTTGCCATGGTCTTTGCGAAGAGTCTGTTGACCTCCTTGTATGCCTCCCATGCTCCTTCATCGAATGTAATCTCTCCGGGGTGGTAGTGGAACAGAGGCCAGAGGATAGAGTCTGCGGATGCTGTTAGTAGATGCAGTGCTCAATCTGTCGGCCTGCTTACTGGAGAATCCGTTGTAATGTTGGTCTGCCAGCTCATCATCGATGAAGACTGGTACTGCGCCATGTTCATCCTTCAATCTCTTTACCATAGGTCCTGCCTCTGCATCCGGTACTTCCAGACCAGGCCAGCCATACCATTGGAAGGTAGTTGACTTTGATAGTCCGCTCAAACCTGTAACCAGACCGCCGGAGGACATGGAGAAGCTGTAGGAACCATCGTCGGAGCGTTTGATAGTAATGGGCAGTCTGTTCGAGACCAGCAGTAATCTGCCCTGCACATTTGGTTCTTGTACAACTGAAGGCATCGTGTAGGTATTTGAAACAAGCAACCGTTCGCAGATTCGTGGTACGTGAGGGCGATGAAGGTGTGTTTATGTGGTATGGAGGGGTCGGGTTGGAGGGGTCGTCAACGTGTCAGAGGAAGTTAAGTCGTCCGGATGATCTCAACGGGTATTCGCGGTGGTAGTGCGAGGAAGTTATCGGGGTTTCGAAGTGAGTTCGAGGAAGTTGCAGCTGTCAGTGTAGTAGCTAGAGAGCTTTACTAGCAATCACATCGGCTTTGGAAGGTTGATGAGGTTGGAGTTGGCAGAGCGGGCAGGGCAGCTTTTGAAGCTTCGCAGGTTGAGGCTTTTATGGATTGTTGACTTTGTGGAGGAGATTCGAGTGCGTGGTCCTGCTTATCCCGATGGGGTGGGAGCACAAACAGAAATACAGTTGTATTTTATGTTGTCGTTGGCAGCTCTGCTGGTTCCTTGATTCGTGAATTGCGGGCGGGCATGGCTGGCGCGAATTTCATAGCGACGTAATTGTTCCAGAGGCTGCAGCTGCGAATTTCTGCAGGGATTAAGAGGATCTGCAGCCCAGCCCAGCCCACACCCACCTGTCAGCTTGCCCTGTGGGCATCAACTCAACATTGATAACAACTAGACTGATATAAAAATTATATCTCTCAATAATACCCAAGGTAAAGTTTTAACAAACCAAAACCTCTGCACTGCATCTCTCGACGGAGCAAATCCTCCTCTGTTCCTACGATATCGCCGAGCACTCACTCGCCAGCATACCCAACGCTGCCCAACACCCAAAGTCCCTCATAGTTCTGGTCAGAAATGACAGTTCCAGCCCAGCCCTTACACAGCAGAGCAGAAAGAAGTGCTGGTATTTGATCGGTTAAGGTTCTGATGCAGCATGCAAGAACTCGCAGGATGGGCCCGAACGTCCGAACGGTACAGGTAAGGTAGGGATGAGGGGGAATATGGCAATTGGCAAACTGGGAGAATGCCCAGATGCTTCGTGGCCAATGATTCTGGCACGTCAGATGGCCCCCATCGCGGCTTTGCCCGTGAGTGAGGCTGGGATAGAGATATTACCTAGGTAGGTGCGTGAATGTGGTGATTCGGAATATAAATACCCGCGTTTATAAGAATTGACTTAGCAAATACCATTTCTGGGCCCCAATGTTCTGATATCGGTTTGAAGGATAGTCTGGAACTTGCCTTTGTAGGTAGCTGTAGAGGAAAATCGTGTTCATATTAATAATCACGTGAAACAGATTGGATTTCCATGCGACTGCTGTTCCTACCTGCTTTGTTCATAGTGGACTTGAATTGAAGATGCAGTATATTTGAAGGGGTCTGATTCCGGTTTTATTATTGGCTTACTTCAATACAACTGTCAAGAGATATCAAACCTCCGGAATAGGCAAATGATGCAACCTCCCAAAATCCCTTACTCCAGGGCTGTGATTGAAATGGCATCAATGTCGCCAATATTTTTCAACCTTTCTAGTGGTACGAGAGCTGATCAAGTTTTCCTGTTCGTCTGTCTCTGTTTGATTAATTCCTTCTAACAGTCAAGGTTAAAGCGAACCAACTCTTAATGTATGTGTAGTAGTATGACCCGAGATATTCATCCTTGAACTTGATAAATATAATCATTTCGAAAGGAATCAAGCTGATGATGCAAAGCAGATTTGATGTCATTAGAATAATAGTACGAAGGCTGCCCACGGCGGGCCAAAAGTACAACAAGTTGCTGTGGTTACAGCGCCTCATGCCTGAAGCTGAGCCAGCCCTCCGCCGAACAACGCATTTATACTGAAGGGTCCCTGTGACTACAGGGCACACACGCCGAAATAACATGGCAATCTCCACGGCTCACATTCTCCCTCTGACTCTTGCCCGCGGCCACCGTATCTAGATTATGCGATAGTGCAAACCCCGCCACGGACTAGTGTTTTGTTTGATCTCGCTTAAAATCGTCGCCACCCCTTTCCCCCCAACCTCCTCCATTCCAAACCCCCAAACGGAACAAAGCGCAAAGCTCCACAAAGGGGGAAATAAGCTGCGCCACACTAAGAGAGAGGCGAAAGGTCGGATAGAAAAAAAATAGTTAAAAAAAAGGAGCTTCAAAAATGCTGAGCCCTTCCCTCTCTGCCTAAAGACGGCAGGCAGCAGGAATAACACTACAACAATAGCACAGGAATACCCGTTTTAAATACAAAAAAATTGGTAGCTTCTCTTTGATTGAGCGTGTCATCCTTAGTGCAGGGGCCATGCTAATCTTCTCTGTATCGTTTCAAATTGACCACTGTACTTTGTTAGTTACACTGTTGGACCAGCTATTAGGGAAGGGTGAAACTTACAATGCCTTGCGGCGAAGAGAATTGCTTGCTTTGAATTATATAGCGCCAAGTTTGGTCCCCGCCCGAGAAGTTGCCGACCTCCTCCTCAGGCAACTACATATTGTGCAGATGTCACCTTTCACAATGGAACAAAAGCTTTCCCATCGTGCCCACGAATTTCATAACTAGTTACCTGGGTTTTGTACAAGTAGCTCAGTCTTTGTCTATTCTCCTCTACTTACACGTCGTCTGCTTTCTGGCCAAACACCGTCTGCTCGTTTGTTTAATTTTATCACCCCAACCACTGACGTCAATAAATCACGCTACCCAAATAAATCCACGATGACAATCATACTCTTATGTTCTCATCAAATTGCATGACTTTCCACAAGAAGTATTTGCGTTGCATTCATCCTCGCTTATGGAACACAAAATACTCTCCTTGCTTCCTCAAAACCCAGCCACATCCTACATACTACATCGCTCGACTCCGGTCCCCATCATTTCAACGACATTAATTATAAATATTCATTCGCTTCCCATCATACCGTCTTTTAAATACTTAACAGGACTCTACTTCCTATCTTTCCACCCTTGCTTGCACGCTTTCATATCCATATGCGTTCCGCGCATTCCACAACACAAAACTTCATCAAATGTCCACATTACATTTTCATACCAGATAGCGGAAAAGGCGATTAAGTTTACTTTTTTTTCGTTTCAAAATAATCTGTTAGTCAGCCGTATTCTTTACATTCCGATCCATTCGTTCATCGTACCGTCAGGTTTCTTTCCTTCGTCGGCGCTGCTGCTCTTGACCTGCGCCGCTTGTGACTTGTTCAATATGTAACTGTAGTGGGGGTAACCTTTCGCCCACTGATGCTCTTTTTAATACAACACCGTGACCTAAATTCAAAGACCTCTTCTGAGTCTTCTCTTGTGAGTTGCATATGCGCTCATGCTAAACATGTCAAGCGAGTCGATTTAGTCAGTCGACTTTCAAATGAAACCTCGTCGTTTTTTGGAATTTCATACAAATCTAAGTAGAGATTAGAGAGTCTTTTGAATATATGAGGAACATAAAAGAAGCAACTTGAAGGAATACCAAGGAGTATTGAAATGTCATGCCAGCCTACATGGCCTGACGATTGGCGCATTCACTTACAAGTTGTCGAGATCCGCAGCTGTTAGGGCACAATAAACTGCACACTTAAAATAGCATATTAAGTGGTTCTTTTATGGCCATCTAGGATGGTATAGTGGATGGATGATCTATGTTCCATCAGTTTGGGGCGCGTCTTTGATGGTGGATGACAGACGGAGCGGATAGCGGGGTAGTTTGGAGCTGGTATTTCAGGACTCTTGAGCGAGGCGTTTTACCTGTTGGCGATCCCCACGATATTTTATAACATAAGCACACTTCCAAAATGGGATCTTGCTTAGAAATTATCAATATCCGCGGACATGTTAAAAAGGGATAGACTGCAGAAAACAGAACTGCTGTTGATGCTTCAAAAATTTCCGTTAGAGAAGTTCGTACAAAGTAGTGAACGAGCTAGTTGTGTTTTACCTACCTTGATGAAAAAATATTCCTAGAATTTAATTAAAGCCTCACAGATAATTTTGATCTAGTAGCACCCAGGGTACTCGTCTATGTTTTATAAATCGAACTCTTGCCTCACCTTCTATAAAAGTCATGCTTCGCCTCTAAGCAAGCTCTCAAATTTCTGGGCACATGAGAAGTTTCCGTGCAGATCCATTCAGTCACATCGGTCTTTTTTTGGCGTACATTTTTATTCCTGTAATCAAACGCTTTAACTGAGGCTGACTACTAGGAAGAGCTGTTTACTTCTTAGAAAAGAGATAACACTCAAGAACAAGTTCTGAACTCCTGTGTGATGGAAGGAGGTGGAGTTACTACGTACACACTCTATTGGCGAGTACGGTATGGACACCAGAAGCAATCTACCTTCCTTCGCGATGCAGTTGAGATTATCACGGCAGTGATGTGAGCCAAACCCCCGCCCCCCCCTCCCCCCCCCTTTTTTTTTTTTTTTTTTTTT